>OZ012735.1:283674898-283799682 GCA_963859935.3 Lathyrus sativus
TGAAGAAAGACATGTTCCTTTTTGTTGTTTGAAGGTTATCTCTAAAGACAAGGCTTCACCAACCCTTTTTGAAATGTTTGACAAAGGAAGATGGAATGATATTTTTAAAGGAATTTCACGAGTGGTCCGCCAAACAATACTTGGGAGGAATAACTTTGGCTAAACTGACCTTGAGGATAGAGTATTGTTTACCGACAAAAATCTAAAATACAAGAGAAAATGTTCAAAAGTGTTAGACGTGTAAAGAACAGGGACATACATGTCTTTCCTTTAGTGGGAATGAGCTTTTTATCTCCATCTTGGCTATTTTCCTGTGGAGAATGGATATCTTATGTCTTATCTTATTAGTCCATGGACAATTAAATTTTTTAACCCTTGTTGTTGATTACTTCATAAAATAGATGTATACTAGACCTTTAGCAAAGAGAACGAGTCATAACATCTTGTGTTTCTTCCAAAGAATGGTGCTCACAAGATTCGACATCCCAAATATCATTGTAACAAAAAAAGGAACATCTTTCACGAACAAAAGGTTTATAAATTTGTTGAAAAAGTTGCACATAACCCAACACTTCACCTCTGTGGAACACCCTATACCAATTTTCAGGTAGAGTTTGAAAAAAAATCATATTTAGGGGTTTTACAGGTAGCCTGAGCAATGCTAAGGGAACTACGTGAAAACACTTCCCCATGATATATGGACATATAGAACAATGTCTCATACCTCTACTAAAGAAACACCATTTTGGGTCATTGTTAGATGTCAAACTTTGCTTATTTGATGTATCAAATGTTGGCATCTTTCATTCTTTTTGTAGAGAAAGTGATTAGAATCACTCTTGTTTTGGATGATATGCTTCATTGTGTGAAAATGTATTGGTTTCTTTGATTTGTGTACTATTGTGCAAGAATTAGGCATGAAAACATGAAGAGTAAGACACATGAACTGTGACAAGGAAACTAAGTTAGCATGAAAACATCAACAAGTTTGTATAATGAACTTGCTAGCGAATCTACCCAGAAAAACATCAACAAGTTCACACAACGAACTTGCCAGCGAAGGACTTGGAGAGCATGGCATTGTTCATATAGAAAGAAAAGGAACCTAAATTCGTTGTGTGAAGGAGCTAGTGAACCGTTCGTTAGAGCGAAGGAGAAGTGAAGTCCTAGCGAATAGCCCCATACCTGAGGCAGTAAGTATTTGGACAAGAATTCGCTGTGCGAAGTTTCTAGCAAAGCCTTCGCAGTGCGAAGGGTTGCTCACACAGCGAACATGTGGAAATAGCTTAGGGGCGTGTTCACTGTACACTAGTACTTCAACTATCATTTTTATTGTTCGCTAGACGAACATATTATTCGCACTACGAATATGGCAGCTTAGCAACATGTCCATAAGTAGTATGTGCTACTTTTTGCCAAAATATTATTTTCTTGTATCTTTCTTAGTTTTAGAGTTTTCAACACAAAAATCCTAGTTTCTCCATTTTTCATCATCTCTTAGCCATCTTTCACAAAAAGAAGGTGGACTCCCATCCAATCTCGATTATTCGACTCGGATGTTGATCAACCTTCTTCCGAAACTTGTTGCTCAAGCTATCATAGAAATGGGTGGCTAAACCCCCTCTTTTGTCAAGGTTAGAGGTATCTAGTTCTAATTTTATGTATTCTTATTAATCTTTTATATGTGAACAAGGCTTTGATCAATATAGATGAAGTTATTTGCTATCTTTTGTTATATCTATGGTTTGGATTGCTTTAGACATGAACTTTTTAAGTCTTGACCTAATTTCTTCATCTATCAACTATACAAACTCTAGACATAGACTTGAAAGTTGATATTTGGATTGTATTGATCTTAATGATAATTGTTTTGAGTGTTATTTAGCGAGATCATTTAACGGTCGAAACAATAACATTCATGAAATCACTTTAGAGATGAACGTTTTTGCGAGGATACGCGATTATGTTGGTGTCGTACCTCGAAAAATACGATCCTCGCGATGGACGCGGAAAATACTGTTCGAAACAGAGTCGCCACCGAACTTTATTCATTCCAAGGATGGAATAGGAAAATATCGATAAAACCTTTAAGGAGATAAGAACATGGTCATCGCAACCAATATTCTAGGTTCGGGAGTCGATTACATGAGGGGAAGGTATTAGCACCCCTCATGTCCATTGTAGTCAACGGGAACCTCTTGATCGATTCGAGAGTAAAGTTAGCTACGTTTGTTTGTTTTCTTCTAAGGTTTCTCCTATAGGGGGGAATGGGTGGTTTTAAGATAGGGTGCTCGCCAAGGATTGGGGTCCTTGTGCCTACGTATCTTCACTTATAAGAAGTGGAAAATCAGAGCATTCGTAGTTCGGGGACTACAGGAAAAGAGGGGGGATTGTGCTCGCCAAGATCATCGCAATCTTGTGCCTACGTATTCTCATTGATAAATGAGAAATCAGAGCAGCCGTAGTTCAGCTAACTATGATTTGCTAAAAGGTTTATGTTTGGAGTGAGCGAGAGTTTAGGTCGCATTCTAACTGCTAAACGTTGGCTTGTCTGCTCGCTAGGGGAGGCTGAAGCACGAATTCATATGCGCGGAAGAAAGGACTAAACAATGTTCTTGGTCAAAGGTGTTTTGGTTGGAAATCGCACGAGGGCGAGGAATTTAGTGTTTGAAATATTTCAATCGCACATGGGCGAGAAAGAGGAGTTTGGTTGAGTATTTAAAGGGAGAATGATGACTATTCGATAAACGAGACATCAACCTCGCAATTAATTAATCGAGATATTATTGGAATGCTAGATCCCAACAACACCTTCTTCATTCAATTAATTATGAAATTGTATTTGAATGAACAATGACGATATTTGTCCAAATAGTTAGGGCATATGTTTTATAGACGAAAGGTCGAGTAGCCCACAACCTAAAGCGTACGCCCCAAGAGTGGTTACTCAAGAATTCAAGGAATGCGAGACTCCAAGAACTCCATTCTTTCACAATTTAGTTAAGAAAATAATTTGAATTTTACGTATGGTTTAGAAACAAACTAGGGTTTAGACTCGATCGCACGAAGGTGAGGAACGAGATTAGATGGTTTGAAAAATTAGGAGGAATGACGACTACTCGATAAACGAGACGTCGGCCTCGTAACCAATTAGTCGGGATATCGTTGGAATGCTAGATTCCAACGACATCTTTTTCATCCCAATAAATATGAAATAGTGTTTGTTGGATAGTGAAAGTACTTGTCCAAATAATTAGAAGAGGTGTTTTAGGAACGAAAGTTCGAATGACACGCTAACCGAGGTGTACGCCTCAATAGTTTTCTCTCTCGAATTCAAAGAATGCGCGACTCCAAGAATTTGATACTTTCGTAATTTAATTAAGAAAAATGGTTTGAATAAGTTTGCGTATGTAGGTTAAACTAGGGTAGGCCTATTGCTCGAGTTAAGGTTTGCGAATTTTGAAAGGTTTAAACAAGGTTGGGTAGTTTTAGGGATGAAAGACGAAACGATCACAACTCAAGGCATGCGCCCCAAGAGTGGTCCTTCAAGGATTCAAGGAGTGCTAGACCCCAAAAACCCATAAATTTCATTATTTAAATAACAAGGGTCCTAAAAATATTAATTACGATGAACTATGATCTTTAATTAATATATAAAATATTTTCAAAAGTTTAACAAAATTTAAATTAGATTAAGTTAAATGTTTTGATTCTTTTACTTACTTAAATTATCCGATCAATACAAGATTAAATATTAATTAGCAATTATGCAAGAAATTAATAGTTATAATCTATAGATAAAATTGTAATTAACCTAAATTAATTAACTAATGTTAAACCAAATAATAATAAATTAAGCTCAGATCCAACCCAATACCCCAAAACTGGTACAAGGTGTAAACCAAGATGGGCCAGGCTTGGCCCTAACCCGAACTCGGAGGGGGACTAACAAGGACACCTAATCATCTACTAGTTATGCGTATGGGGGATATGAAACTTTACCATTTGGTCATTATTATCTGGTCCCAAATTTCAACTTCATCATAAATTACTTCATAGAAAAAGAAAAGCAAATGAAGAAAAAAAAATAAAGTAAACACTACATGCGCCCCAAAACTCAACATAAAAGAGGGATGATTCCTCTGAACATCCATTATTTCGGTCTATTAATAAAAACATTAATTGTGGCTGACAAGTGGCCACTTGATGAGGGGATAAAGCGATGCCATTAGCACACGTGAGGGATCAGAAATCTCAACGGATGATGAATCATCCTACTTTAAAGTAAGCTTATATAAAAAAACAAAATAATTAAACCAAGAGATCACACGATATACTTCTCCTCTTTATTTCCTTCTCATGTTATACGCCTCTCTCTTTCTGAACCCTATCCCCAAATTAACCCAGAAATTCCTAAATCACAAACCTAACCTCTTAACATTTCAATCAAAATCACAACCAGGTTACGACATTGAATCATACATCACGACAAAAATGTATCAGAACAAACATCAGCGAACGAAATTCAAACTAAAACCCTAATCCACAATTCGAATCCCTTACCCCCAAATTCATTGCATTTCACTGATTTCATAAGTTAATGGAATGGGTACCTAGAGGCGAAGACGTCGAATTTGAGCTACTCCAAGGTAATAGCTTCTTCTTCTCACTTTTGCTTGAGCTCCACTTATTTCTTCTTCTTTCTTTTGTCGCGAATAGTTCATTTACGAAACTTGTGGAATTAGGTCTATCTCAGAGTAAGCTCAGGTTCTGATATTGGACCTGAGTAACCCTTAAAATTTTTGAGCTTTTTGAATAATGAGTGGAGATTGATTTCAACAGAGTTTTGTTAGGGTTTTTTCTATTTTTCTGTGTGGATGATCCGAGTTCTATTTATAGGGGATTTGAAGGAATAATTCGTACACCAAAAGGAATCAAAATCTGAGAAAATCCCTTCCAATGCGCGAGGTTGTGCGCTGAGGTTTTGCAATACCGTTAGGGAAATTCGCAATAAAGGATTTCGTGGGGGACCAGGGTTAATAGTGACTTGTTAATTTGTCTGTAGTGTTTTGAAAATATCTATTGTTACCTGAATTTTTACCACATGTAAAAGATGTTATTTTACTGCTTCACTGTGAATTTTGTAAACTCTTATTGCTATTGGCAGTCAATATTTCTGACTTGCTCTTCTGGCTATTTTCGTTGAAAATAATGCAGGGTATACCATCTATGAATCATGGTGATAACTTAGGCATAAAGCTTTTGTAAATTTATCCAAAGGCTGTGACAAAGCCACACTGCCGGTTTTGACGGATTGACGAATGCAACAATCACCAAAGGTAAATAATTCTTCTTATGACCTTCTCCTTGGTGACATTTGATCCACTGGCTTCTTTCCATAACCTTCTGCATATGTTTTGGACAACCTTGATATACGACACATACGAGAAGGCAGCATCAAAGTCCACTGAAACTGACCTCTGTGTGATCTGCTTAGAAGTCCATCTCTTGGTAAGTATTAAGGTTAAAACACACCCTTGCTTGTTGGGAATCAGACCTATACGTTTCTGTTCTTTCGAACTTCTCTTGTAACAAATTTTTATACTGTGAACTCTGCTAATCTCTTTGTGTTTTGTGCCAATTTTCATGTACATGCTTCAACTCGGTATGGCATGACGGAGATGAGTCCATACAAAGCTCCAACAGGATTGGACACCATCTGACCCTTGACCTTGAAAGCATATTGGTATGCTCCAATATTTAACATCAGTTGTTTCTTGGAAACTTACTGAAAATGACCAAGCGATTCTGATTTTGTACAGGCTATGGGTTGCCTTCAACCACTCTAGGATATGAAATTGTATGCACCATTTGGCAAGAATCCGGCATGAAACCTCAATCCGACTAGCAACAAAAACACCACTAGCAGTATATACAATGGTCAAAGCAAAATGTTTCAACAATGCTAGCTGCTTCGACATATGCGTCTTGGATGTTTTCTGCAAGCCTGTGAAGGACTATATTTGATATTCCTCCTACAGCAACAATAAGTGGACCTATAGCTAATGTTATCAAGCCAACAATTAATCCACGGTAGCTCTCTTTAAGTCGATTCTTGACTGTTAAAACCATAATTGCTTTTCTTAAATAATTTAGACTGGTTTAATTGCTTTATTCATTTTGCTATGAATCCCATTGTTAACATTGATGCATATTCTTGCTGTTGAAAGCTCTCATGGTAATTTTGTGTTTTTTGTGTTGATTTTCATGTACCGACATCAGCTTGGTGTGGGGCGGTATGATACCTTGCGATCTTGTGGATGAACTTGTCTCTTTTTTTTTAAGAGAATACAATCAAGGCTTGGAGGATGCTGTCATGGAGTAAAACAAAGAACACATAGCATAATTCTTTGCATCCGAAACAATAACCATCATGCGTAAGTATACGTGCATTTATCATAACCAGTTCCCTGCATCCATTTGCGTAGAGGTATAAAATGACTATTCCCTTGAATCGTGTGCTGCTGTATCTGGGTTTGTTTTTGCAGGTACTTCCTTTATTTGATGCAGGGTGGAACAAATGTGATACCTTCATAATTTTGTTCAATCAAAGTGCAAAACATGCTGTGATAGAACCAACAGCTACGTCAACACCGTTGTTGTTTGGCTTTTTGAGCAAAACCGCGAGTAATTCTTGCATAATGACTTCACGAGCCGCGTGCTGATTCACCGGATGAACTTCAAACTTAACAGCAGCCGATAATTGCGGTTTGAGAAACCAACTTAGGAAGCTTAACAATGATTGGTTTTGAGGTACAGGTTTCAAACTTGCGTCATGTGATACATCAAGTGGTATTGGTTGTAACTTTGTTATATTAATCCTACTGTTATGGTTTGTGCAGGTTTACTATTATCGGTTACAACTTTGAAACCAAGATGCAACTTGAAAATAAGCTTCAGCTTGATGTGGATCATTTCCAATGGATGCAATAACTTGGACTTCACCAGTAACCATGGTCATCCTTGATTGTGACCTTCTTTTGCTGCACCAGCCATCTCAATTACAAACATGATATTTGGAATTTGTGTCCTAACACCAAAACAAACATCTAGGGATATTTTTGGAGCAGTAGGGAGAGCTTGAGACGTGAAGCTTCTAGCTGGAGAATAAGAGGCAAAAGAGTTTGGATGTACTGTCACATGATTTTTTCCATTTTCAGTTCTGTAGCCTTGAATCCAACTTGTTGTAATTTCTCATTTTGGAACTTAGTAAACCTTTATTGAAATGTACTCTTTAAATTACAATGTGTCCTCATAGAACACAAATATTTTGGAATTTAATGAGCAATCTTCTTTTTTCCTTAAATTATTTTCCTGAAATTATCTTCTTGAAATTATCTTATCAAACAAATATTTTCCTTGATATGAATTGGATTTCAGCATACTTGAGTATTCGTGGGTGATGACTTGAGCTTCCAAAGCTAGTACCATTTGTAGCTTTAAAAGAATGCTTTGGATTTAAAGACATTGAAATAATATCCATGATCACATCCTCATGTAGCATACCTGCAGCTCAATCCACATTTTATCATTCCATCCTTCCATTACAAATTGAACATATACCTTAAGCATGAATTCATTATATCATAACTCTTTAAACCCAAAATCATCCATTAAGTTTGTCACAAATTGATTTTCTAATTCCATTAAGACTTAAAATTTGCAAGCTAAACCCAAGTTTGTCACAAACCGATTTAGAATCCAAACATAGCTTGACGCTTGCAAATAATTCGGACAAAGCTTGAGGCCGAATCAACCGTGTCTAGAAGCATCATGAAAAGTATCATTGAACAACTTGAATTAAGTGCATATCGTAACAAGCAATTTGTAGTGAAGCTTAAACGAACTTTAGAGAAGTTTGTAACCAAGTTGAAATAAGGTTTAAATTTCTTGAAAACCAATAATCATGTTTGCAAGATACACCCAAACATGTATTTGATGCCATTGACCATATCACACATGTCTGATCGTGGGAACTATGACACATATGAGTTTGGATATAAGGGCTGGAAGCACATTCTTCATCATAAATTGCTAGGGATTATAACCATAATGTGTATACACATGGTCTTCATAAACAAAGCCTTAGAGAGTCATGGCCAGAAATCATGAAGCAGTAAAACATTCTTTAAATACCGAAGTAGGACAAATTTGGGGTATGACAGTTGGTTAAAACTAAGTTCACATATTTGATTGGTTGGATACATTTAAGATGGATTAGTGAACCCTAATCTTGGCATGCTTTTTATCAAACTAAAACCAAATTTTACTTTCTTTTATTTCTTACAAACTCTTGTTAAAAAATAGAAACCATTTTAAAAAAACCCCTTCTTGAATCATTAAACCATTGAACGACAAGCATCAAATATTCTCATCAATCCCTGTGGATACGATAAAACACTCTCGACAAATACTTTCTAATAGTCACATATGGAACAAAAGCTCTGATCCATGTTGAAATAGGGGAATTGAGGTTGATAACTTTGCATTTGTTGCCACGGTAAGAGAACAAAGAAAGATGTAAGGATGAGCTAGACCTTGTAGAAGAATGCAAACACTACACCCTACTAAGTGAGGCCCTGATAAAACAAAAATTAACAACAATGTACAAAAATAAATTCATCCATAGAGAATTACTCCTTAGGACCTCATCGAAAGAAGAGGCTCTATAGGGAACACAAATGCTCTTGAGAGAAATATGGCCCCCAATTGCGAGGGTATTCTAAAATCATCACAAACAACAGAAAGGGATCTTACACCCTATATGCAATTGTCGGCAAGGTAAATCATAAGACTTGGAACTTATCCAAATTGAAAAAAGTTTATAGCTAGTGTGTTAAACAAGTTGTAAATTTACAATATAATTAATACGAAGGATCCCAAAATTAGTTATTTATGATTTTTTTTCATCTATATACCTTTTCCACTAACACACATTTCAACCTTACCAAAGGTGTAAAAAGAGGAACGACCTACATTATAAAAAATCACTATAGAAAAAGCTCTAATCACTAATATAATGCAATGGGGACCTTGCTTAAAATAGTTAACCACCCTCGAGATAAATGATTCTACAAAGTGGTCCACCATTTCCTAAGTCTATGAAGTGGGAAAGGAGTCGATTGGGTGTACCTTTTGTCAAGAATGCCCTTATAGTTAGATACATGCAAATATATTAACACAAACATACAAAATGAAGTGAAACACTAGAACATTGAAATTCTAGTATGCAGATCTCAGATGTCCTAAGAGATGTCGAGACACTTGATCTCTACTAAAACACAATGACAAGAAGAAGCACAATAAAAATTGCAGAAAGTAAACGAACACACAATAATTGTTTACCCAGTTTGGTGTACAATAATACCTACGTCTGGGGGATACCAAGCCTGGAATGAAATCCATTAGATAGTATTAATTCTAAGCTAAACAACCTCCAGTTTATAACTTATCACTTAATCACTATGTCGCTTCCGCGAAAATAAGGTGCCGGCAAAACAGAAGAGTCGCCACCTTTCGTTATTTATCCCTCGGAGCGGGAAAGGAAACGATCGGAAAAACCTGACGAAAAAGGTATAAGACAAGGTCATCTCAACCGTTGTCTGGGTTCGGGAGTCGGTTACGCAAGGGGAAGGTATTAGCACCCCTCACGTCCATCGTACTCGACGGGATCCACGCTTGTTGTGTTTACTGGACGAGTTGGTTTATCTATCTACCTATCAAGGCTGGCTTAAACAGAAAAGAAAAATGACTCGGCAAAGCGTCGCACTTTATGCCTACGTATTCTCATCAGAGAATGAGAAATCAGAGTCAACGTAGTTCGACTAACTACGGGTTATAGGGAAGGTAGCTCGCCAATACATCAGTATTGTGCCTACATACTCTCAACGGGTATGAGAGATCAAAGCTTACGTAGTTCGGGCTACTACGGATTACGGGAATTCAGATTCATCTGTTTTATCGAGTAGGGTTAACAAATAGTTCCAGCAGTTAGGGACAAAGCCTGTTTGCGGTAGAACTAGGAGTTAACGACACTCTTTTCTTCAGAAAAGCTTTCCTTGAATTATGGGCCCACGGGGCAAAAGGTTTGAGGTTTGTTTTCTGTCTTTTACGAAAGAAGTATTTTTTTATTGTGTTTGCAATTTCAATCGTACTAAAGACTATGACCTGAGAGTGAATGCGTCGCATGTCACCCAAAGGGTACCATACTAAACATCCAGACTGTTGAAAAGAAGCTCTCCAACAATCCTTTCTCAGATAGCTTAAGGCTCGTAACGTACGAAAGAAATCATTCATGATTACTGTATCTTAAACTGTTTTGATATGAGAAGAGAACAGGCTCAACTACGGGGAGACTATCAAGTCCTACTGTTATCATGCCAAGGATTCATCCTATGGTTGAAGTTTGAAACAGGGAACTCCTAGAAGTTATCATGCATAGGTTTCAACCTAAAGTTCTAATCATCACTTCCTTATCAAAGGAAATGAGAGTCCTAGAGGATCATGTCAATGATAAACAGAAACAGATAAAGCATTAGTTTAAACAGTAAACGAATATACAGTAAAATGCATGCAATGCAAGTGAGGGAGGAAAGGTGTGTGGGGAAGCAGCCTCCACAAGCTCATCTCAACCTCAAGCCAGATATGAATAACAATAATCATACAGAGGAAACATGCTATCAAGCAAAATAGAAATAAATGCAATCATACAGAGGAAATAACATGCTATCAAGCAAACACAAACCACATGGGCAAGGGAGCAGGGCACTACCGAATACCCGCAAGCAAAGCCATACAGTAACAATACAAGCAGAGGGAGCACCTCAACCTCTAGTGCAATCATGCTCCTAGCTTAAGTCAGTCTAGATATGAACTTATTCTAATGCATCAAGCAAGTCAAACAAGGCACATCAGCACATAGAAGAAAACATATAAAAAAAAGAAAGCAGATCAACAACTCCCTCAATTCCAAGCCTCAGCTCTTCTGACAGCAATCCAGTCTTCAGACTTCAGTCACCCTTCAAGGCTATCATCTTCACTGGCAAGTATCAACTTGTTTCTCTAAGGTTTCAATCCATCAAACATAAGTACCCACTTATTCTCTCTTCTTCAAGCTTCAACTCTTCAGTCAGTTCCACCTTCCGGCTTCACTCATAACTGCAAGTATCAACTTTGATTCCTTCAGGCTCTCAAAGCATCAATGTAAGTGTCAACTCATCTTTTATTCCTCAAGCCTCAGCTCCACACTCAATCTCAATTGAATCCCCTTCATAAGTATCAACTCAGTCTTCAAGCTTCAGCTCTCTTTGCTTTACCAATCTCAACTTAGTCTTCATCTTCTACAAGCTTTAGCTTCTCAGGGTAATCTTTAATCACTTAGAAGTGTCAACTTCATCCTTCAATTCTTTCTCAAGCCTCAGCTCTTCATTCAATCTCCATTGGGTCTTCAAGTATCAACTTGTTATTCTTGCTCTTCAAGCTTCAGCTGTAATGGCAATGCTCAAGGAATCATCCTCTCCCACACTCTTCAATGAAGTCCTCATCTTCAAACTCAAGTCTAACATCTTTCAAGATACTCAAACCAGAAGACAATTGATTTAATAGGATGAGAGGAAATGATAAACAACTTGCTGACAACCAAAGGAAGCCTGTAAGGGTTCATCATTATGAGAGACTGGTTCCCTCAAAGTTCTACTTCCCAGATAAAGCCACTCATCCCTCCAAAGGAGGGATGTGAATCTCTGAGAAGGACTTTTAGTCATTGGGAGGAATGGAAGCACAAGATGCTTTCCATGTTTGTGAAAGAAATCCTTCTAACTACAAGGCTCTCCCTATGTCCTATCTCCTAATCTTCACCAGACACCTTCAGGCTCAACCAAATCCAAAGCTCCAAGCACCTTCAAGCAACTTCAAGCATCCTCTCCTTGTCTTCAACTTGTCTTCAATCTCAACCAAAGGAAAACCAAGCACAAACCCTAATCTAAGGGAACTAAATGAGTTAAACTAGTTGAATTAGTTAATTAGGATCACCTAAAACCTAGTACTAAAGTTAGTCCTAACTAAAATACTAAAATCAATTGTAAAATCCTACAAAAATTTCTATGGGAACCTATGTCAATCATGACTCTACCTCATCAATTTCAAAGATCAAACCATCAAGTTAGACCTAGAACTAAATTCTACATTACATGGTATCAACCTAAAACCCTAAAAAGGAAGCATCTAAACATCAATCTAGAAATCACACCTATTTTCATCACAAAAATGTGAGAAAAATACTATGGGATCATACATGTATAACCTAATCACACACAAAAGAATAGGCCAAGAATCATCACCATGAGATCAAACAAAATTCCACAAAAATATGCATCAAACATAATCATTTTAATATCAATTAAAATATAAAATTCCAATTAAATCAGAAATTACATGAAATGAAAATATTTTTTCTCTAAAGAATAATAGACTCAATCATGAGTAATATGCAAAAAGAATGGGTTTAATTGGATTAATTTTCAATTAATTATGATTTTTACAAAAACCATGAATAAAGTGAGAAAAATAAGAAAATCCAATTAAAATGAATAAGCGCGCGGTGTGGATAGTAATCATTTTCAGTTAAAAGAATGGGTTGGGCCATCAGGGGGGTGCGTATAGTGATTCATCACTTAAGCCCAAAACGCCTGAATAAATGAAACGGTGCATTTCATTATTCAGATTGCTTCACAAATCAACTTCAAAGCATAGCCCTTGGATCAGCTTCCAGTCAACGGGTCAAGACAAGATCTGAGGGTGATAACTTCATCTCTTACCTCTGGCCATGGAAATGGAGGGAAGAACCAGAGTTCAAACATGGATCCTCCTCAATTCGAACTCCATCATATCTCCATCGAAACACATGATTCAAAGCACAAATATACTCCAAATTCCACACTGAACACAACCATAGTCTTAGAAACAATTGAAATACACTCTAACCGTAAACACGATTGTGGATCAAAATTCTGACCAAGAATCAATTGTCTCCAATCTTGAAATTGCTTGGTCTAAAACGTTCATCACATTACACTGATCAGTTTCCCCTATAGAACTCACATTATTGCTCACTATACACCATGTTCTTGATCCAAACTGAAATGGTGTCATCATCTTGAACCTAACCAAATGCTCTCAAATTCTCCAGAATCTATCTCCTATCCATTTCTAACCATTCTAACCTAACAATTTAACCTAACAATGCTTAAATTAAGGTGTATGGTGAAAGTTACAAACCTGGGATTTCTTGAATAACAGATGCACCAAATCTTCACTTCAACACTTCAATCCTTCCAAAATCGTTCCTTGTATCAAGATATAGCTTCTGTTTGCAAAAGAATTTATGGAAGATGCCTGCAACTCCAAACCCGATAGTGACTTGCAGCAGGTGGAACTCAAAAGCTCATGCACGATTCAGCCATGTTCTTGCTCTCAATTTGCTATGGAATCACTCAGTAACTCATAAGGAAGAGATTGCAATAGAAAGAATCGATTGAAATAGTGTAGAAATGAAGAATGGATTTCAATTTGCAATGCACAAATTCTGAATCCCAACTCTCTCTCCTTCCTCAACTCTCACCAACCTCTTCCATGGACCTCTTCCAAATCCTATATAGAATGATTCAGAACCCTCTAGCACCTTCTGGAACCATCCGAGGAGATTTTGAAAATCTCATGTCATGGTTTCTCATTTCAAGCCATTCTCACATCAGTCCATGTTTCCCTTGTTGCAGCACTTGGTTCTCAATTGAAAATCTCCTTAGATGTGATGTATGAGATGTTAGGATGCTTGGATAGCTTGTACATTGATCTCTCTTATGTTTTGCAAATGTAACTTAGATTACAAGTAACTTATGATAAGTCCCTCAATTTGACCTCAACTCAAAATTGTAATAATGCCATTGTTTCTGAAATGCTTTTTCCATTCAATTTGGTAGGTCACTTGCCTTGGTTTGGTCATGTATTGAAAATTCCCAAAAATAGGTCACTTTAATACATTAAATCCTCCTTTATTTTGACCATTTTAACAAGTATGAACTACAAGCCTTTCCATCATCTCATGACCTCCTTAATAGCCTTAAAACATCATTTTGAACAAGTTTTATGTTGAAGATTTTTCCATTTGAAGCTTGGAAATAGGAGTTATGGCCTTATGCTTGAAATGACCTGTCATCTCCAAATGACCAAAATGCCCTTGACTTGTCAAAGCCATAACTTGAGTTCTACAAATCCTATCAAGGACTTCTAGTACTATCTAGAAAGCTAAGAAGATAAGGAACAAAATTCATGTTGACCAAAAGTTCATAGGAATCATCCTTCTTGGGAAAAAGTTTGATGCAAGTTGGGTAACTTTCAAGGCCCTAGATTCACATACCTCAGATGACCTATAACTTGTCAAAGTCATAACTTGAGCTCTACAAATCCTATCAAGGACTTCTAGTACTCAAATTAAAGAAAAGACCATGTTCTACAACATTCATGTTGGGGGTGGGATGAGATAACAATCACATCTTGAGATAAACTGCCTTGAAGAGAGGGGTCAAACTAGGGGATTTTACACTGTTAAGCCCTAGAAACCCTAGCTTGAAACTTCTCAAACTCTTCAATCATGAGGAGTTGACCTTGAAATCATCCTTATAACATCTCAATGCATCAATCCATGATCATATGGCTCTTGGATTAGGTCTCGACCCTCTCCAAATCATCAGTTGACCTAGGGTTGACCCAGTCAAACCCTAATTACACCACTCATGGCTGAGGCTTCCTTAATCTTGTACCATGACCTATATAGGCTTCATGATGGCTTTCAAGACATCTCATAAGCTCTCTCAAGGCTTCAAGTCCTTATTCCTGGCTTCAGAATCATCTGGGGAGCTCCCACAACTCTCAAGTTAGGAGGCACACAACCTTGGTTTCAACCACTCTTTCTGAGAATCTTTTGACTTCTCTGACAAAGATATCAACCCTTGAACACTTGAATAAGCTTCTTAGCTAGCCTCAAAGTCTTGCCTAGCTCTTGATTGGTAATCATACCTCTTGATCTCCTGCATACATGTCAATGAAATGCAAATGATAATGCTAATGTGAATGAAGTGAAACATAAGCTAGGTAAAGAAGAGTTGGGCAAATTTTGGGGTGCAACAGCTGCCCCTATTCAAACGGCTTGAACCTGACTGGGTGAGAAGCGAACGACTCTCAACCAATCAAGGTGCAAGATGGTTGAATACCGACAAACCCGGAAATTTGCCAACTGCACAAGTACATGGTACTCTGATGGGAACAAATCTTCGAAAACTGAAATACTAGCTGCACGACAACTAGCTAGAGAACTGGTCACACGGTAACCGGTGAAATGGTCGATCATGCCGTCAGGCATCAAGATTCCTCAAGACTCATCAGGTCAACAATCAAGTTAAATCATGCCGTCGGGCATTCAAAAACTTTCGGGCATCTGCCGGACTTCATCAGTAAGTCGGGAACGAAATTCTCGGTCAATCATGAACCACTTGGGGATATCCAACTTCTACCATCAGGCGCTCCACATCCGCTGGGAGAACTGCTTCGTCAATACGGTTAGACTTCAATCATCAGGTCTTCGAGGGAAGTTTCAACTTCGCTGTTCAGAAACCTGCTGGGGATGACACACCTCCGCTGGGGATTCGGGAGAACTATCAAGTAACTCTGCTTCGGGGGTCCAGAAATCATTCTGGGCGAATCTTCTCTGCTGAGGACTTCAAGAATCATCTTGGACAAACAACTCCATGGGGACTTCAAGAATCATCCTGAACCAATAACTATGCTGGAGATTTCAGGAATCATCCTGAGCAAATGCTTTGCCGGGGAATCTAAGCATCAACTTGAGCAACCCACTCTGACGCTTCACTAGGGATTTTAAGAATCATCTTAAGCACACAACCTTGCTGGGGAGAATTCAAGAATCATCTTGATCAAACGACTCTGCGGAGGAACACCTGCAAAACAAGAACGGTAACGACCTAGCTCATGTTTAGTATGCATATGCCGCAATGCTCCACACGGTGGAAATGCTATCCAATCATGCAAAATGCTGTGACCCCGTCAGCAAAATAAATGCCGAAGAGAGGATCTTCCTATCAAGGAGAAAGAATACTCTGGTGGGGGGAATCATCCTGCCACGGAGAAAAGGTCACGCCCATCTCAATCGGACTCTGCATGGGGAAATGAACTTCAGTCGACTGCTGCAGGGGAACGAAGCTCTACGAGAACCCAGACCTGCTGAGGAAAGCAATGTCAATCGCAGAAATAAACTGCACGGCCTTCATGGCCAACCTTTCTGGAGATGACGACTCCGGCGGGGAAATACAGCATCAGCTATTCAACACTCTACTGGGGAAAACCAATCATGGCCCGAACTGCTTTTCCACGGACTCGGCTCTCTTGGGGATCTGCAAACTCGGTTGGGGAAGGAGGAATCATCCTGCTTATAAGGGAGAGTACGACTCTGCGGGGAATTTCAATTCCGCTGGAGACTTCAGTCTTGAACGATCAATTGCTGCACACTTCAGTATATAGTCTCCTACGAGACCTGCACTTGTGACCCGGTGCTGGGGGATGGACACACGCTTCGGCGCCTGACTCAGCTGGGGAGATGTCGTTCCTTTAGGATACATCTGATCGGGGAGAATCTTCTCTGCCTGGGGAGACGTATTAACGCTTACGATCTCACTTTCAGACTCTATGGGGAGAGGCTGCTGAACTTTGATGGAGAAGAAGGAATCATCCTGCTTGGGACGCGTACGGCGTACTGTCTGGAACATGCTACACCTGTAACAACACAAGCAAACAGACAAGATACCCTTCTCAAAGGGACCTATCAAGGTTATTATCTCGTGACAATTTTCGAGTAATTCATTGTTTCAACAATCAGCGGCCTAGGCCAGTAAGTTTATGTATGCGCATTTTGTCAAAAACATCGGCGTTCCTTTTCGCAAACAAAACAGATAAATGCTAAACAGACAAACAGAGATGCTAAATAGTATACATTTTATTGATAACGAACCCCTGAATGGGTAAAAATGTTTTACAACAGATGCAAGCTCCTGGAACGAGGAAGCCGCGCAAAAATAAAACATAAATATACATCAGTATATACAAATGTCGACAACGAGGCGTAGACGAACACCATGAGTTGATCCCTCTATGACCCACTCAACTTCGATACATCTTCGACGCTTCAGCTTCAGAAGAGATTGATTCAGATAAACGGCCCTCAGGTCTTCAAAACCACTAAACAATGAAAGTCCACACGCGGAACACAGTCATTTGCTTTTTCGAATCCCTAACTTTTGCGTGAACCGCCCTTTGCGGGTTTTCAGTTCACCGGGATACCCTTTTTTGCCAAAGTCGCCCATCCGGGTTTTCGACTTTGCGGGTGTACATTTTTTTCAATTTATATCCCTAATTTTTGCCCGAACCTTTTTCCTTTTTTATGGTTCACCGAGATGCCCCATTTTTTCCTGGATACTCTTTTTCTTTCCAGTGGGTCATTTTTAAGCAAAGTATCTTTTAACTGCGTCCGCGTTCACCGGGGATGCAAAATCTTCACCATCCATCGCGAATAACAACAAAGCTCCTCCCGAGAAGACCTTGCTGACGACGTACGGACCTTCATAATTGGGAGTCCACTTGCCCCGGTGATCGGAGTGTGGAGGAAGAATCTTCTTCAGGACGAGATCACCCGTCTGAAAGCTTCTAGGACGCACCTTCTTATCAAAAGCTTTCTTCATTCGGCTTTGGTACAGGCGACCATGCGCAATCGATGCTAATCTCTTCTCGTCCATCAGGCTGAGTTGGTTCAGTCGATTCGTAATCCATTCTGCCTCGTCGAGTCTCACGTCAACCAAAACTCGCAAAGAAGGGATCTCCACTTCTAACGGCAGGACAACTTCCATACCGTACACCAAGGAGAAAGGAGTTGCCCCGGTTGACGTACGTACCGTTGTACGATAACCGTGCAATGCAAATGGCAGCATCTCGTGCCAATCTTTGTAGGTCACAACCATCTTCTGAACAATCTTCTTGATGTTCTTATTGGCCGCTTCAACGGTGCCATTCATCTTCGGCCGGTAAGGAGATGAGTTGTGGTGTTCAATCTTGAAACTCTGGCACAACTCCTTCATCATCTTGTTATTCAGATTCGAACCATTATCAGTAATGATCCGCTCGGGAATTCCGTAACGACAGATGATATCCCTCTTTATGAATTTAGCCACCACCTGCTTGGTCACATTAGCATATGAGGCTGCCTCCACCCACTTGGTGAAGTAGTCGATAGCTACTAGAATGAAGCAATGACCGTTAGATGCAGTGGGCTTGATCTTGCCTATCATGTCGATGCCCCACATGGAGAACGGCCACGGGGAGGACATGACATTTAACGGGCACGGCGGCACATGAACTTTATCCACATAAATCTGGCATTTATGACATCTCTTTGCGAATTTAAAGCAATCTGATTCCATCGTCAGCCAGTAATATCCTGCTCTCAGGATCTTTCTTGTCATAGCATGCCCACCGGCGTGCGTACCAAATGTGCCTTCATGGACTTCTTCCATGAGCATACTCGCTTCTTTCTCATCTACACATCTGAGTAGCACGAGATCATGGTTTCTTTTATACAAAACTCCATCAGGATTGGGATAAAAATTTCCAGACAGCCTCCTCAGAGTCTTCTTATCCTGGGTTGACACTCCCGCAGGATACTCCTTAGTCATAAGGAAGGTCTGGATGTCATGGAACCATGGCTTGCCGTCGGCGGCTTCCTCGATTGCAAAGACGAATGCAGGTCTATCAAGACGAGAAAGGACAATTCTTGCAGCTTCATTCCAAAAATTGACTTTATACATCGAAGCCAACGTGGCTAAGGCATCAGCCATCTGGTTTTCAGCCCTGGGCACATGATGGAGTTCCACTCGATCAAAGAACGGAAGTAGCCTTCTGGAATAGTTCATGTACGGCACCAAATTCGATTGGCGAGTCTCCCACTCCCCTTTAATCTGGTTAATCACTAGCGCCGAGTCACCAAATACGTCTAGGTTCTTGATTCTCAAATCAATTGCCTCTTCTAGACCCATGATGCATGCTTCGTACTCCGCCTCGTTATTGGTGACCGGAAACGTCAGTCTCGTAGTGAACGGGATGTGGGATCCATGGGGAGTCGTGATGATCGCCCCGATGCCACTTCCATAAGAATTAACCGCCCCGTCAAATATCAATTTCCACTGGGATTTCCTATCTGGACCCTCGTCGGGCAACGGTTCATCGCAATCCTTTGCTTTGAGAAACATGATATCCTCATCAGGGAATTCAAATTTCATCGGTTGATAATCCTCGATCGGCTGTTCGGCAAGGTATTCAGACAATACGCTTCCCTTAATGGCCTTCTGGGAAACGTACTGAATATCATATTCCGTCAACACCATTTGCCATCTGGCAATCCTGCCCGAAAGCGCTTGCTTCTCGAAGACGTACTTGATTGGATCCATCTTCGAAATTAGCATGGTGGTGTGATTGAGCATGTACTGTCGTAAACGTTTGGCAGCCCAGGCTAGTGCACAACACGTCTTCTCCAGCATCGAGTAACGAGATTCACAATCTGTGAACTTTTTACTCAAGTAGTAAATGTCATGCTCCTTTCTGCCCGTCTCGTCGTGCTGACCGAGAACACACCCCATACTATTCTCAAGAACTGTCAAGTACATGATTAGAGGCCGTCCAGCCACTGGGGGTATCAAGATCGGAGGTTCCTGCAGATACTGCTTTATCTTGTCAAATGCCTTCTGGCAATCCTCGTTCCAGATAATCGCCTGATCTTTCTTTAACAGTTTGAACATCGGTTCACACATGGCCGTGAGCTGAGAAATAAACCTTGCAATGTAGTTTATTCTGCCCAGGAAACCACGAACTTCTTTTTCTGTTTTCGGCACTGGCATTTCTTGTATCACTTTAATCTTCGCAGGATCAACCTCGATGCCTCTTTCACTCACGATAAACCCCAGTAACTTTCCGGACCGTACTCCGAAAGTACACTTGTTAGGATTCAGCCTCAACCTGAACTTCCTAAGCCTCTCAAAAAGCTTCAGCAAATTGACCAGATGTCCCTCCTCCGTTTGGGACTTCGCAATCATGTCATCAACATAGACTTCAATCTTATGATGAATCATATCATGAAACAAAGTTACCATTGCTCGTTGGTAAGTGGCCCATTCGTTCTTCAGACCGAAAGGCATTACCTTGTAGCAGAATGTTCCCCAGGGAGTGATAAACGTAGTTTTCTCCATGTCCTCCGGCGCCATCTTGATCTGGTTGTAACCGGAGAAGCCATCCATGAATGAAAATACGGAGAACCGAGCTGTATTGTCGACCAACACATCAATATGAGACAGCAGGAAATCATTTTTAGGGCTCGCCCTATTCAAATCCCGATAATCGACTCACATGCGTACCTTACCGTCCTTCTTCGGTACAGGCACTATGTTGGCGACCCACGGAGGGTAAGTAGTGACCGCTAAGAAGCCATCATCAAGCTGTTTCTGCATTTCTTCTTTGATCTTAACGGCCATATCTGGTCTCGTCTTCCTAAGCTTCTGCTTAACGGGAGGACAATCTTCTCGCAACGGCAAGTGGTGGACCACGATGTCAGTGTCAAGTCCGGGCATATCTTCGTATGACCAAGCAAAGACGTCACTATACTCTCTTAGCATCTCGACCAACCTCTGCTTGACATCACTCTGCACTGCAGCCCCTATCCTGACGTTCCTGACGAGTTCTTCAGAACCCAAATTCACAATCTCGATCTCCTCTTCATGAGGCAGAATAACTTTCTCCTCTTGCTTCAACAAGCGGGCCAACTCTTCAGGAAGGTCTTTGTCTTCATCAATCTCTTCTTCGGCTTGATAGATCGGGCAATCGAAGTCGAAGTGAGTCGTAGAAGGTCCAGAGTCGATGTCATCTGCTATGTGGATCCTGCAATAACAAGGGTTAAGTTTAAAACAAAGATGTTCAGGTTAGCACAAACCTCATTGCCATTTTATTGTTTTTCAAAACAAATATAAATCAGGAATAACAGAGATCACAATATTTGAATACGAAGAAAACGCCTTTTGATTTATTGATAAAATGCATGTACATAATCAAACAAGGCCCTGACAATAAAACCACCATGCCCCGGGTAGGACATAGGGTTGTACAATGATTGGAAAAAGTAAATCATTACTCTTCGCTTGTCATCTGGATGATATCCTTGACGGACCAGTTGTTGAGGCTCTCGCCTAGCTTGCTTGGCTGGATCCAAGAGTCTAAGTCACAGTCGCTATCTCCGCTGTCTTCAGACACCGCGTTGACGCTTTCAAATATCACCCCGCCACTAGTAAACTGGATATGTCCTTTACCTCGTGATGCACTGCTGGAAGAGGATGTTAGAACACAGATTGGTTCTTAATAATAACTCTTTGTTTTGATGATAACAGTTAGGAAATTTATATTTAAGAATTATATACTCTAAAATTTGTTTGAGAGTTTTACTGCAGATTGAAATAATATTAACTCTCTAGAAGCAAATCTGTTTTGAATACAAGAAGTTATCCTGACTCTGAAGCTCCAGATGCACCCTACAGAAGAATCTGTTTGCTCCTTACAGAAGATCCTGAGCGTAGTCTCCAGAAGGATCTGAAGCAAGAAGCTCCAGAACATTATGAGTCAGAAGCATCTGAAGATATCAGAAGCATCTGAAGATAATCAGAAGCATCTGAAGCTGAAGCATCTGAAGCATAGAAGAATATTTATTGAAGAGTTTCTCAAAGCATTTATCTACAGAAGTTTCTGAAAGTACCAATGCTGCCAAGTACTGAAGTTCTGTGTCAAAATGCTCTGATGATCAACACGCTGAAAGCACACCTGCTGCAGAAGACTCTGATACAACATAGTTCTGAATCTCATTAGAAGACTCTGATCCATTCAGACTCTGAAGAACTTGCTGAAAGCTGAAGAAGTAATTTTCAAGAATATATCCGTTGGAGCTATTCAACGTCTCTTTCCTTATTTGTGCTAGACACACTTACACAGACAAAAAGGATTTTGCTGTGCCATCTACTTCTAGGAAAGGTCACTTGATGTGAAGACAAAAAGGCTCAGACCTTTTTGGGACTCTCTTTTCAACGCTCAGCTTGCATGGATCAGCTGCCTATAAAAGGAGATCTTCACCACATTCTTCAGTTACACACTTTGCTGAAAAGAAATCAATATATTCTAAAGCTCTCATTCTTATTCTTCATAGAATCTCATTGCACTTAAACTTAAAAGAAAAATCGTTGTTGTGATAAAAGCTTTTTAGAAGCATTAAAAGTCTTGTATTTAATTTACATTGATTGTAAAGGATATTCCTTAAGAGGATTCAGTTAGAATCAGTAGCTCTTAAGAAGACTAAGAACTGTTGTTCTTAGGTGATACTATTGTAATCAGTTTGATTTAATAGTGGATTAAGTCCTTGTTGAGAAAGGCAAATCACTCTAGAAAGGGTGGACTGGAGTAGTTGTTAAACGAACTAGGATAAAAATAATTGTGTGATTATTTTCAAGTCTTAATTTTCCATACTTATTCAACCCCCCTTCTAAGTATTATCTCACCTTCAGTTGGCATCAGAGCTCTGGTTCTGAGTGTGCTATCACTTAACAGTGTCAGTAAAGATCCAGAGAGATATACTTTGATAAATATATGTATTATTTATCATGGTTGATAATTCAATGTCAAATATTAACAGTAAATATGAAGAGAGGGATAGGATCAGCACCAAACCCCCAATGTTTGATGGGGAGAAATTTGACTACTGGAAAGACAGAATTGAGAGTTTTTTCTTAGGATATGATGCTGATCTATGGGATCTTGTCATAGATGGATATGTACATCCCACAGATGGGGATGGAAAAAAGATTGACAGAAAATCTATGACAGATTCTCAGAAGAAAGACTTCAGAAATCACCATAAAGCCATAACCATATTACTGAATGCTATTTCACATACAGAGTATGAGAAAATCACAAACAGGGAGACAGCTTTTGATATGTTTGAATCCCTTAAAATGACTCATGAGGGAAATTCTCAAGTTAAGGAGACAAAAGCTCTGGCTCTGATCCAGAAGTATGAGGCTTTCAAAATGGAAGACTCTGAATCTGTTGAAGCCATGTTTTCCAGATTCCAGATACTCACTGCTGGGCTGAAAGTTCTGGACAAGGGATATTCTATGCCAGATCATGTAAAGAAAATCATCAGAAGTCTGCCTATCAGATGGAGACCAATCGTGACTGCCCTGAAGATGGCCAAAGATCTGAACAAGATCTCTCTAGAAGAACTCATCAGCTCACTGAGGAGCCATGAGATTGAGCTTGAGGAAGATGAACCTCAGAAGAAAGATAAAGGTAAATCTGTAGCATTAAAATCTAACAAAACTGCTAAAGCTTTGCAGGTCATTCAAGAAAGCTCTGAAGAATCTTCTTCTGAAGAAGAAGATGAGTTATCCATGCTGTCCAGAAGGATTAACAAACTCTGGAAGCACAAGGGAAAGAAGTTCAACAACTTCAGAAGATCTGACAACAGAAAGGAATCTTCTAGTCACAGAAGATCTGCCAAGAAAGAAGTTGTGTGCTATGAGTGCAAAGAACCTGGGCACTACAAAAATGACTGCCCCAAACTTCTGAAAGAAAAACCTAAGAAGAAGTTCAACAAAAAGAAGAAGGTTCTGATGGCAACATGGGATGACTCAGATGAGTGTGAATCATCTTCTGAATCAGAAGAAGAATGTGCAAATGTTGCACTGATGGCCAGGACAGAGGATCAAGAGGAAGGTACCTCAGGATATGAATCAGAATCTGAATCTGATGATGATGCAGAAGAGGTAATGGCTAAACTTACCAAAGAAGAACTCATTAAAGTTTTAACAGAAGTTCTTAAAAGTTATAACAACATCAAACTCAAATACAAGAAGCTGAAAAGCAATCTTGAATCTGAAATTGATCTTCTAAAAACTGAACTTGTTGAGCAAAAAGAAATAAATTTGAAAATCAAAAATGACTTTGAAAGAACTCAACAAGACTCTGAATCTGAGACTAAGTCATGTGAAAATATTTTAGAAAAATATGACTCTAGCTTTCAGAGATTTCTCACTAAGAGCATAGACAGAAGCAAGATGGCTTCCATGATCTATGGTGTTAGTGGAAACAACAGAAGAGGCATTGGATATGAGTCTTCATCTGGAAGCAATCCAAAACCTGTTGACAAACTTTTCATCAGGAAGACACCTCTGTACTCTCATTTCAAATTTGGTCACTTGAATGACATTAAACACACAAGCTCTGAGAAGAGTACTTATGTGTTTAAACCTAAGGCAAGTCAGAATAAACATTATGTTGCAAAACAAAAGTTTAGACAAACCTACAAACCAACTAACCCCAAAGGACCCAAGAAGATCTGGGTACCTAAAAACAAAATAATTTCTGTTGCAGATGTTCTTAGCAGCAAGGTCAGGACACCAATCATGGTACCTGGACTCTGGATGCTCACGACACATGACAGGAGAAAAGTCTATGTTCCAAAGCCTGGAACTTAGATCTGGAGGGGACGTGAAGTTTGGAGGGAACTAGAAGGGCAAGATCATTGGATCTGGCACTATTGGAAATGGTAAACTTCCCTCTATTACTAATGTTTTACTTGTTGAAGGGTTAAAACATAACTTATTGTCCATAAGTCAATTAAGTGACAATGGTTATGATATAACTTTTAATCAAAAATGTTGTAAAGCTATTAGTCAGAAGGATGGCTCTATCCTGTTTAGTGGTAAGAGGAAAAACAACATTTACAAAATAAATCTTTCAGAACTTAAAGTTCAAAATGTTAAATGCCTCTTGTCTGTTAATGAAGAGCAATGGGTCTGGCACAGAAGATTGGGCCATATTAATATGAGACGTATATCTCAGATTAATAAACTTAATCTTGTCAGAGGACTCCCTAATCTGAAGTTCACTTCAGATGCTCTTTGTGAAGCATGCCAGAAAGGGAAGTTTTCAAAAACATCTTTCAAATCAAAAAATGTTGTTTCTACCTCTAAACCATTAGAACTACTTCATATTGATCTGTTTGGACCAGTGAAAACTGCATCCATCAGAGGCAAGAAGTATGGATTGGTCATTGTTGATGACTTTAGCAGATGGACATGGGTAAAGTTCTTAAAACACAAGGATGAGTCACATTCTGTGTTCTTTGACTTCTGCAAGCAAGTCCAGAATGAAAAGAATTTCAAAATTATAAAAGTCAGAAGTGATCATGGTGGTGAATTTGAAAATAAATATTTTGAAAAACATTTTTCTGAAAATGGCATTGCTCATGATTTTTCCTGTCCTAGAACTCCACAACAGAATGGGGTTGTAGAAAGGAAAAACAGAACTTTGCAAGAAATGGCCAGAACCATGATCAATGAGACAAATCTGGCAAAACATTTTTGGGCAGAAGCAATCAATACAGCATGCTACATTCAGAACAGAGTGTCTGTTATACCTCTTCTGAAGAAGACTCCTTATGAATTGTGGAAGAACAAAAAGCCCAACATTTCATATTTTCATCCTTTTGGATGTATCTGTTATATGTTAAACACTAAGGAAAATCTGAGCAAGTTTGATTCCAAAGCACAGAAGTGTTTCATGCTTGGATATTCTGAACGCTCTAAAGGCTACAGAGTATACAACACTGAGACACAGATTGTGAAAGAATCCATTCATGTCAGATTTGATGATAAGCTTGGCTCTGAAAAGCCAAAGCAGGTTGATAACTCTGCAGATAGGGGAGTAGTCTTTATTGACTCTGAAGTTCCAGAAGCAGACAAACTTCAAGTGAAGGAACCAGAAGCAACTCCAGATGCTACTCCCTTAACTTCTCAGATGAATAATCTAAATATTTCTGAAGAGTCAACTATCAGAGGATCATCATCCAGAATTAAAGCTTCTCATCCAGAGGATGTCATTATTAGAAAGAAGGATGATCCCATCAGAACAAGATCATTTCTAAGATCATCTGAAGCATCACTCTTTGGACTAGTGTCAGAAATTGAACCATCTTCTGTAGAAGAAGCTCTGCAAGACAATGATTGGATTATTGCCATGCAAGAAGAGCTAAACCAATTCAGCAGAAATGATGTATGGGATCTAGTTCAAAGACCTCAAGGATTCAATATTATTGGTACAAAATGGGTCTTCAGAAATAAACTAAATGAGAAAGGAGAAGTTGAGAGGAATAAGGCAAGGCTGGTTGCTCAAGGATACAGTCAGCAAGAAGGTATTGATTACACTGAGACATATGCTCCAGTGGCAAGGAGTTTGCTACATGTATGCAGGCAGAATTTGAAATGAGCATGATGGGAGAACTCAGATTCTTTTTAGGAATCCAAGTTAATCAAAGTCCAGAATGTACCTACATACATCAGACAAAGTATGTTAAAGAACTTCTGAAGAAATTCAACATGTCTGACAGCAAGCTGGCAAAGACTCCAATGCATCCTACTAGCTCACTTGGCAAAGAAGAGGTAAGTAAGAAAGTAGACCAGAAGCTCTACAGAGGTATGATTGGCTCTCTTCTTTATCTCACTGCTTCTAGACCTGACATATTATTCAGTGTTTGTCTGTGTGCTAGATTCCAATCAGATCCTAGAGAATCACACTTGACAGCTGTCAAGAGGATTCTAAGGTATCTGAAAGGTACTTCTAATGTGGGTTTGTGTTACAGAAAATCTGATGATTTCAAATTAGTTAGATTCTGTGATGCTGACTATGCTGGAGACAGAGTGGAAAGAAAAAGTACTTCTGGAAGTTGTCAATTTCTAGGAAGAAATCTAATCTCCTGGTACAACAAGAAGCAACCCACAATTGCACTTTCAACCACAGAGGCTGAATACATTGCTGCTGCTGGATGTAGCACGCAGATGTTCTGGATGAAAAGTCAACTAGAAGATTATCAAATTTTTGAGAGTAACATTTCTATCTTTTGTGATAATACTTCTGCTATATGTTTGTCCAAGAATCCCATTTTACATTCTAAAGCAAAACATATAGAAATTAAGCATCATTTCATCAGAGACTATGTTTAGAAGGGAATCATAAATTTAGCCTTTGTTGATACAGATCATCAATGGGAAGATATTTTTACAAAACCCCTTGTTGAAGATAGATTCAATTTTATTCTGAAAAATATTGGTATGGATTTTTGTCCAGAATGATATTTAACAGAAGCAAATTGTTACAGATGCAAAAATGTTTAATTCATCTGAAGTATTTCTTCTGTTTATTTATTCTATTCTTATTATTATTTCTGATGTGAAACTCTGAACTAATCATCTTTAGAAGATCTGAACGTTGGCTAACGTTTCATTTCTTGAGAGATTTCAGAACAGCATGCAAGCAAACACGTGTCACACAAAATCTGAAGAGGTGGCGTGTACATAACTGAAGAGACGTTTGAGGTGAAATTTGAATAGTAAATATCTTGGTTTTCCCCCCCAAATTGTCATAAGCATTTATTATTTGAAATGATTTAATTCTCTTCATTTAATGCTGCTCAAACGTGTGTTTTTTTCCTGACTTTTGATGTGCCTATGTGATTAGTATAAATACTTGTTGTGTATTCACTTTCACACTTTTCACTCCCAGAATTTACATGCGTTTTCATCTTTTGTTCTCTCTGCATAAAAACTCAAAACCTAAGTGTTTGAAAAAGCAATCTTCAATGGTGTCTTCTTCATCAACAACTGCTCAGTTTCAATCTACAATGGCTGCTGTGACTTCAGATAACTTAGGTGCTGCTCCATATTCTCCTCCCAAGAGAACTCTTCTCACACCTATTGATAAACTAGAAGTACTGTGTGAATCCATGGTTGAATTTGATTCTCTGGCTGACAATGAGTTTGATTTTCGCTCCATTGTTAGAGCTCAAGGTTGGGTGAAATACTTTGATAGGTTATTTGGACTAGTTTACCCTCTACTTGTGAAGGAATTCTGGATTCATGCATTTGTGTATCCCAAGTTTATTCTATCATCTGTGCTGGGAAAGGAGATTATCATCACAGAGGTTCTGATAAGAAGATTGATTGGTTATGAAGAAACAAATGGTGTTTCCCACTTGCCAGCTGGGCGTGTGGATATGGATGAAGTTTATGAGGAAGTTATGACTGCTGGACAAGCTTCTAACAGATTCAAAGATCTGAAGCCTGATTACAAGATCTGGGCCAAGATCTTCATGGGATGCATACATCACAGGAAGTCAACAAATTCCCCAGATTATGTCAACAATGAACAGATCTATTTTATGTACTGCCTTAGTCAGAGCAACAAGGTAGATCTTCCTTACATTTTGTTCATGCATCTGTGGAATCACATCAATGCATCTAGAGAATCTGTTAAAGAAAAAGGCCAGAAGATCAGGACTTGGATCCCTTTTGGAAGATTGATCTCAGATCTTCTCACTGAAAATGGTTTAGTGGCTGCTCTGTATGATGCTGGGGTTACAGAGGAATTGGAGTTCATTATGGGAAAGCCTCTGAACGCTAAAAGTCTTCTGAGACTCAAGATTGTAGATGAACTCACTACTGCTCCAAAGAGGTTAAATATGTCTGATTTGAATAAGAGGGTTCCAGTATCTGACTTTCCTCTATTCTTTGCTGAAGAACCCAGACATATAGTACTGATGTATATAGAGGAATGCAAAAAGGAAGGAGTACCTGTTCCAGCCAATGTGTTTCAACTTGTCAAACAACCACTGCCAGATGCAGGAGAAGAAGAAGAAGTACCACTTCAGAGGAAAAGGACTCAGCCTGCAGCAGAATCTGAACCTGTCCAGAAGAAGGCTAAGATTGCTGAGAAACCAAAGAATCTCTTAAAGAGAAAGGATTCTGAAGAAGCTGCCTCTGCATCTGCCAAGAGGATTAAACTAAAAGGTACTAAGCCTTCTGCTATTTCTAAAAATGTTGTTATAAATGATTCAACTATTAAGTCTGTTCCCAAACCACTTGTTACTCAAACAACTTCTGTTGCTGCCCCTTGCTCTGTCTCACCTCAAAAACAAAACACTGCTTCTGTATCAAAAACACCTCAACCCAAAATACACATCAAACACTTCATTCCATGTCCATCACCATCAGCTTCACAACCAACAGAACCACAAACAACAGAACCACAACCAGCAGAACCACAACAAACAGAACCACAACCATCAGAACTACAACAACCTTCTGATAAACAAAACTCTGATCAACCAAAAACCTCTGAACATCCAGAAAACCAAACCACAAAAGATCAACCAGAAAAAGACTCTGTCATACCACCATCAAACATTCCATCTTCTGAACCTGTTGCACCTGTTACTTCTGAACCCACAGAAGTAACTTCTGCTCCTATTTCATTTGAACCACCTTCTCAACAATCTGATATTCCTTCAGAACCTTCTCATATCCCTGAGACAGAAATTCTTGATATCACTCCATTAAAAACAGTGTTTCAAGTTTCTTCTACCTCTTGTACACCTACAACATCTTCCAACTCATCAGAATCAGAAATTCATCCAGATTTTCTAATTAATCCATCTGACAAATACCCTGTACATGAACCTGAACCTGAATCAACCATACCTGCTAAAACTTCCATTTCAGACCCTTTGCCTCCACCTGCACCATCATCTGAGATGATTGTTCCCACTTCTAATCCATCATCATCTGGTATATCTTGTGCCCAAGTGTCTTCTCTTTATCATAATTTATCTTATGGTTTCAAACTAAAATATTTTTATGATAGAGTTGAACCTTCTGAACCCCTTGAAACCTATGAAACCAAAACTCAGACAGGCTCTTCCATCTGTAATCCTTTCATATATTCAATCTATGAACAATGAAGGATCTTTAGCAACAATATCTGCTACATCTGGTAAAGCTGTTGTTTCAGCTCTGCAACCTGCATCTGCTAACACAGTTGCATCTGATAAACCATCAACCTCTGCTTTTATACCATATTCTAATGAATCCTTTGATATTGTTTATCCATGCACAAGACCACAACCAAATCTGCTTAATGCTTTAAACAGATCCTTACCTCAAAAACCAGAAATTCCTTTCATTCCATATTATCCACCTCCTCTGATTTCCATCCCAAAATCACTGATACCACCTACTCCCAAACCTAAACATATGACTCTGGAAACCTTGCTTAAACCACCACCCAGACTTAATATTGATCATTTATTTCAAACGTTTTTGCAAGAAATACAGATGTCTTTAGGTACTATTCAGAAGAGATGCTCTGAAACTATGGATACAAATGAAACTGACATCATCTGGAAAGGATTTATCAATAGATTCAACACTGTTGCTTCAAATCTGAAGAACATCTGTTCTGATGATGCAAAGCTCAGAGCTGAAAGAACTCAATTCTGGATTGTCAACAAGACTGAACCTCTGCTTTGTTTGGATGTTCCTCCTCCTCCACCAGAACCAACTGTCAATGCATTGACTATGACTCTGGTAGAACCCTCTTCAGGATCTCCAGAACCTATGGCAATTGACTCTGTTCAGGCTGCAGAACCTCCATCTTCTTCATCAGAGATAAAAACAGAACATCCAGATTTTGGAGACAAGATTGCTGCTCTGGAGGCTGGTCAATCTGAAATAAAATCTTGGATGGCGAAGCAAGACAAGAAATCTGAGGACATGTCAGAGTGGATGTCAAAACAAGATGAGAAGAATGAGACAATGACTAAGTGGATGTCAAAGCAAGAGCAATCTTCATCTGAGATCACAGACCTATTGAAGATGCTTTTGTCAAAACACTTTTAGATTTTCTTTTTCATTCTACTGTTTGTGCATATGTTGTTTTGCATCTGAATTTTTTTTCTGATATTTACAAATGTACTCTTGCTCTGTTTTGATTAAATGAATCAGTTTTTCTCCATTGAATTATCTATTTATTATTCCTTTTATTTGTCTTTATTAAAAGTTTTTACTTTTTGCTTATGACAAAAAAGGGGGAGAAAATAAAGATCTGAACTATTTAATATAATTTCACTAGAATGAATCTTCAGACATATTTATTCTTTCTAATATTTAAATTGACCATTTCAGAACATTTGATAAGAACACTCTATAAAAGAATCTCTGAGACTCTCAGATCATTTTTTTTATCAAACTCTGAATCTCATATCTGCAAGATATTCTGACCCTTAATTATTACAAAGACAAACAAGATCTGACTCTGAAGATTACTCAAGATAAAAAGGGAAGTTTCTATTCCTTTTTCATATTTAACTCAGGGGGAGATTCATCATCTCAGGGGGAGTCATAATTCTTTATGTTCCGTTAAATAAAATTTCTGATACTTTTTGTCATCATCAAAAAGGGGGAGATTGTTAGAACACAGATTGGTTCTTAATAATAACTCTTTGTTTTGATGATAACAGTTAGGAAATTTATATTTAAGAATTATATACTCTAAAATTTGTTTGAGAGTTTTACTGCAGATTGAAATAATATTAACTCTCTAGAAGCAAATATGTTTTGAATACAAGAAGTTATCCTGACTCTGAAGCGCCAGATGCACCCTACAGAAGAATTTGTTTGCTCCTTACAGAAGATCCTGAGCGTAGTCTCCAGAAGGATCTGAAGCAAGAAGCTCCAGAACATTCTGAGTCAGAAGCATCTGAAGATATCAGAAGCATCTGAAGATAATCAGAAGCATCTGAAGCTGAAGCATCTGAAGCATAGAAGAATATTTATTGAAGAGTTTCTCAAAGCATTTATCTACAGAAGTTTCTGAAAGTACCAATGCTGCCAAGTACTGAAGTTCTGTGTCAAAATGCTCTGATGATCAACACGCTGAAAGCACACCTGCTGCAGAAGACTCTGATACAGCATAGTTCTGAATCTCATTAGAAGACTCTGATCCATTCAGACTCTGAAGAACTTGCTGAAAGCTGAAGAAGTAATTTTCAAGAATATATCCGTTGGAGCTATTCAACGTCTCTTTCCTTATTTGTGCTAGACACACTTACACAGACAAAAAGGATTTTGCTGTGCCATCTACTTCTAGGAAAGGTCACTTGATGTGAAGACAAAAAGGCTCAGACCTTTTTGGGACTCTCTTTTCAACGCTCAGCTTGCATGGATCAGCTGCCTATAAAAGGAGATCTTCACCATATTCTTCAGTTACACACTTTGCTGAAAAGAAATCAATATATTCTAAAGCTCTCATTCTTATTCTTCATAGAATCTCATTGCACTTAAACTTAAGAGAAAAATCACTGTTGTGATAAAAGCTTTTTAGAAGCATTAAAACTCTTGTATTTAATTTACATTGATTGTAAAGGATATTCCTTAAGAGGATTCAGTTAGAATCAGTAGCTCTTAAGAAGACTAAGAACTGTTGTTCTTAGGTGATACTATTGTAATCAGTTTGATTTAATAGTGGATTAAGTCCTTGTTGAGAAAGGCAAATCACTCTAGAAAGGGTGGACTGGAGTAGTTGTTAAATGAACCAGGATAAAAATAATTGTGTGATTATTTTCAAGTCTTAATTTTCCATACTTATTCAACCCCCCCCCCTTCTAAGTATTATCTCACCTTCAGAGGAGGCTTCAGCTCTAGGGGAATATCCCAGCCCAAACTTGTGTTGCTTGTTAGGTATCTCCAAAATTCGCCCCCAGCCTGGGGTAGATCCGGCTTGGACAACGGCCCGGGCTTCCTTGAAGGAAGAGAGAGTCACCTCTGGCTTCTCAGTGATCGCAGGAGCTACGTCCTTCACTTTAACAGCTTCGAATGCTTGGCATAGGGTTTCGTGGATTTCCCCATCCATCTCAACATACTTGAAGGACGACAAATGGCTCACCATTATGTCTTCCTCGCCACAAACAGTTACGATGCTACCTCCGACAACATATTTGAGTTTCTGGTGCAACGTGGAGGTCACGGCACCAGCAGCATAGAACCACGGCCGGCCCAAGAGACAGTTGTAGGCAGGCATGGTGTCCATAATGTAAAAGACTGCGTCGAATGTTTCCGGCCCGACTTGGATTGGCAACGTCACCTCCCCGAAAACATGGCGTTTGGTTCCATCGAACGCTTTCACAACCAGATCACTAGGTGTGCAAATCAATCCGCGAGTATCTAACTTCATCAATGCTTTCTTCGGAAGAACATTGAGTGATGACCCTGTGTCCACCAACACATGAGACATAATCGTTCCCCTACACTCTATCGAGATGTGCAGGGCGCTATTATGGTTTCTTCCCTTCGGCGTCAGCTCTAGGTCAGTAAACCATAACCCATTTCCAGCATTCACGTGGGCTACGACCTCTTCCAGCTGGTTTACCGATATTTCCTGCGGTACATCGCGGCGTTCAACACCTTCAGCAGCGCGTTGCGGTGTGCTTCAGAACACAGCAACAAGTTCAGAATGGAAATCTTTGAGGGTGTCTGATGGAGATGATCCACAATCTTGTAGTCACTCTTTTTAATCAACCGAATAAACTCCTCGGCGTCTTTAACAAGTAAGTCTTTTTCTGCCCCACGCAGGATCTCTTTAACGACTTTACTTTTACCTTTATCAACTGCATCAGCTCTGACCGCTTTATCCGCCACGACCTCTGATGGTGCAAACACTCTTCCGCTGCGAGTAATACCACTGATTCCCACAAGGTTCTCCACAGACGACCCAAACGGTTCTAGCTCCAACTTCTGTCCGTTGCAGTAGACTTCAGCCCCATAATGCCATGGGACAACATTAGTGCTTTCGAAGGGTATCGGCCCGGCTTTGGTGATGGTAATCGTGGGCGTCCTGGGTGCAGAAATAGTTATCGTCCGGCGAGGGATGGTGATGGTGGCGACCTCATCATCTTGCTTCAGCACTACCTCTCCCGATCCACATTCGGCCCTCCGGCTAAACTGCAGGATTCTGTCAGTCATCATACTTTGAATTCCTTCTAACAACTGTTCACATCCATTAGGACGAGTCGCACAGCCCATACACAGCTCTCCGCAACCTGGAAAGAAACCCCTTTTCATCAGCTTAGCTTTAACGAAGCTAAGCGGCGTCTTCAGATCTCTGACGTCAGTTAATAAATCTAAGATCTCGTCTTCAATAATGGCGTTTACTCCACCTCCCCTATGATTCGGCATAGGATTCTTCGTGACATTTGGCACATTATCTGAGAAATTGATGATCTTAGCGTCCACCATGTCTTGCACCTTGTGCTTGAAGGCTTTGCAATTTTCTATTGTGTGGCCTGGTGCCCCTGAGTGAAACTCACAAGTTGCATTCGCGTCATAACCTGGCGGAAGTGCCCCTGTCAAGGGAGCCAGGGTTCTCTTCTGGATCAGCTGTAGCTGAAGCAAAGTCTGTAATAGTTGCGCATACGACATGGGCGGTGTCTCGAGGTGACGGCTCGACAGAGGTGCCCTGTTCTGATACTTTCGGTACCCTTGTTGATTCGGTTGCTGCTGCTGCTGCGGCTGCTGCAGCTGTGGCTGTTGAACTGCCGGGATAGTTATGCTGGCCACCTGTTGGTGAGGGCCTTTACCCTTCCTTCGAGCGTTGGTCACGGGGATCGTTTCTCCTTCCCGTCTCTTGCCACCATAAGGCTTCTTGCCTCCTCCAGCTGAGGACGAATCACCTTGAATTTTCCCGAGTTTGATCCCATTTTCGATGTGCTCACCCGTGATAATGAGATCTGAGAAGGTTCCAGACATGCCGCTGACCAATTTCTCATAGTAAACCCCTGGGAGGGTAGCTACGAACATCTGCACAAGCTCACGTTCAACCATCGGCGGTTGAACCCTGGCTGCCAATTCACGCCACCGCTGGGCGTATTCCTTAAACCCTTCGTTGTTCCTTTGTGACAGATTCTGCAATTGGACTCGGTTCGGGGCTAAGTCGCTATTGTATTGATAGTGGTGCACGAATGCTTCAGCAAGGTCCTTCCACGTGCGCACACTGGTAGGCTCCAGACTCATGTACCATTCGAGGGAGGGCCCGGACAGACTGTCTTGAAAGAAGTGCATCAGCAACTTCTCGTCCTCAGAATGAGCTGACATTTTTCTGTAATACGATCTCAGGTGGACGCGAGGGCAACTGGTGCCCTTATACTTTTCAAAGTCAGGTACCTTGAACTTGGGAGGCACCTTGAAATCAGCAATCAGTCCCAACTTGGACATATCAACGCCCAGGGTGTTCTGGTTCTCGATATTTCTCATCTTATCCTCAAGTGCCTTGAACCTTAGATGTGCTTCAGCATTCAGCTCTCCTTCAGCACCTCTCTGAGAGAACACATTGTCCTGACGATCTTCTAACCACGGCTGAGGCCCAAACAGATTCCCAACACCTGCATTGTCGTTGCCCAGCCCAACATTGACATTAGCTTCCAGACTCCCATTACCGACGCCCGTCGTATTACCATTGAGTCCCATGTTGGCCATCACATTGCCGTTGGCACTGCCATTCCCCCCGGTCATGGGGACGCCATTCTGCGGAGTTTCAACCGGTGGAGGAGTAGGCATAGTCCCACCATGGAGTACGTCGTTGCTATCGACCCTTGAAATCAGAGGCTGAACCAAGGTTCTGAGCTGATCCTGGCCATTGGCGACCGCTTGCATGAGCTCCATGAAGCGATCCATTCTTTCGCGGAGTTCCTGAACATCAGTTTGCACTTGCTCCATGATTCTGGTTTGATTTGCTCTGGTCGGATAGCGGTGAATAGGTCTCTGATCAAACCTGAAACAACCTGGGAGCACAAAAGGGTTAGGAAAAAAATGACAAAGTGCTCGTTATGCAAATGCTTCATGCGAATGCAAACGTGTGTCTGTGCGTTAGGGAGATTTCCCCCGATCCTAGTGCCTGAGTGCCAGTGTTGATAATAAGAAGTCTGAGTCCAGTCATGAAAATAACATCTCATATATAAAGAAAGCCCATCAAGGCAGTACACGACATCAGTGAGTACAAGCGGAATCAATAGCATGACCTCGACCAACAAGCCTGGTGATGGTCAGCGTACAACAATGATCAAACAAAAGGAATACAAATAGTCAAGGACGGCCACGGGCGCGAAACTCTTCTAACAACTTCCTCGTTTCTGGATGATCAGGCCGAGTGAGTAACCCTTCGACGAGTAGCTCCCTCTGCATAATGGTGTACTGAAGACCTTCGACCGAATCTTCCCATGCTCCTTCGCTGAAACAATCTTCTAACTTCCGCTTCTTGGATTCAAACGTCAGTTTGCGCTCCTTCAGGTTAGTAAGAGCCCTGTTGAGCTGGCCTTCAACGGCATATCTGCGAGCGGTTTCTTCATCAAACCTCTTCTCACTAGCCCTCATATGGGCTTTCATCTTGGAGATCTGTTGCGTCAGCTTATCCTCCCGCTCCTTCCTGGTGGCTAGGGAGGCCTTCCAGTACTGGTTGAACTTGGATATCCTCCGATACGCTTCGTCCAAGTGCTGCTTCTTCGTGGCCAGTACATCGTTGACAGCTTTGAAGTCTTGACCCATGCGTTCACGCTCGGCTATCTGCTTAGTCAAGTCTGTCCCTAGCTGGTTCACCAGCTCTGTCTGCCTCTTGAAGGAATAAACGACTTCGTTTCTCTCGCTTCGGAGTTGAGCCAATTCTTTCTCCAGTTCTTCATTTGCCCTCTTCAATTCATCTCGCTCAGCTAACACCTGATTATGCTGCTGAATGGGCATGGTGGTAGGCTCCTCAATCACCGGAGGGCTTTCTGGCTTGGCAGGAAGAAACGGCATCCCTATAGCATTGGCTCTGGCTCTGATCCACGTCTCATACGGAGGGTAGGCTTGATTATTGCTTCTCCCCAGCAATGGTTTTCCCCGCTTGCTGATACCGTTCCAAGCGCGCTGAAGCTTAGATAACAGATCCCCCTCTAGAAGACCAGTGAGGTACAGAGATTCCTGCACCTCTTCATCCTTCGGCGGAGCTCTCAAAGCGTAAGCAAACTGTCGGACCAGCAAAGACGGATTGTAGTTTATACATCCCTTCCTGCCTATCAAAGGCACGTTCGAAAACCCGCTGCAACTGAAAATAATCTTGGTACCCAACCTATCTCTGTCAAACCAGTCAATATCCTCCGCTGATAGACTCATCAAACGCTCGTACCAGTCAGCTGTGGCTGCAGACGAAACAAAGGGACCCCTCTTGGGTAGATGACTATCAAGCCATTTATAAAGCAAGGGTACACAGCACGAGACATTCTTGCCCCTTCTGTTCTCGTTTTTGTAGTGGATGGAATGGTAGACATCTCCTATCAAGGTAGGGACTGGATTCCCTGATGCGAATATGCGGAAGGCGTCGAAGTCCACAAAGTCGGGCATATTGGGGAACAGAATGATGCCATATATGCACAGAGCGAGAACGACGTTGAACACGACCCAGCACCCGTCTTTGGCGCACTGCTGAGCCTTTCCCACTAAGAACTGCAAGGAGAAACCAGGAACCTTGTTCCAACTAGACAATACCAACTCAGAGGCATCTAGGTGAAGTGAAGGAGCTAGACCAGCCAGATTAGGCTCAGCATCCATATGAACAAAAGGCATCTGCCTCTTGATAGGCACACCTAACAAATCAGCATATTCCTCTAGCGTGGGTGCGAGAACAAAATCCTGGAAAGTAAAGCATCTCAACGGAGGATCGTAGAACTGCAGCAAGGCGTGCAACCCATTCAACTCAAACACAGAGGGTTTACGAACCAAACTGAGCAATTTGCCGTAAGACTTTCTGAACTCATCTCTCACAGAATCATCTGCTAAAGCAATCAAACCAGTTAGCTGAAACACATCAGGGGCAGGGAGCTTGTAAGCGACGGTCTTCCTCAAAGAACCCATAACAATACAAGAGGAGGCAAGAAATCCTGAATCGGGGAAAACGATACCTGCAACACAGACACACGTTAATCAAATGCAAATGCGTATGCAAAACAATATAAAATGCAATCATGCAGCAGGAGATCAAGGAAACTGTGTTATGGAGATTCTGTATCAACAAAACCATAATCTTGCTCTATCAAGAACAACCACTTTCTCTGATAAGAAGAAAACCCTGGTATCAGACCACAAATCTGCTCTGTCAAGAACACACACATCAGACCATAAATCTGCTCTGTCAAGAACAAACATCTGATAATAAGGACCTCTGATACAGGACCATAAATCTGCTCTGTCAAGAACAAACATCTCTGATGACCAAACTTTGCTCTGTCAAGAACAATCATATATCTGATGATGAGATCCTCAGACCCCAATCAAAACCTGCTCTATCAAGAACAAACATCTGGTAATGAGATTCTCTGATCCCAATCATAAACCTGCTCTGTCAAGAACGAACATACACATCTGCTGATGAGATCCTCAGATCCAATCAAAACCTGCTCTATCAAGAACAACATACACATCTGCTGAATATAAGGTCCTCTGATACAGGACCAAAGCTCTGCTCTGTCAAGAACAATCATATATCTGATGATGAGAACCTCTGGTATCAACAAAACTGATTCACTGTCAAGAAAACCAGGTAATCTGAAGGTCAAAGTTTCCTGCAATAAACCCAACCCTGCTCACAGGTATGGACCTATACTGACTCAAGTTCGGCATCCTATGCGTTCATCAGCGTCACAGACATTCAAGAGGGGTGATACGATACCCAGAAGGTGTGGCATCATCAGCTCATGAAGCGGCCTCACTCGGCTGAATCACAAATGATCGGTCCCCAGAGTCGACAATCCTCCAAACCAACAACCCCCTCAACCCAAAGGGTTGAAAAAGAAGTCAACCGGGAGAACCTCGTCTGAGCGTGGATTTCATGAGACACTAGTGCCTGCCAAGCAAGCACGCACCCACTAATTTCCACAACTAATGCTATGTTCACTCAAGCCTGGGTCTGGCTTCTCACTCATCAGAATTCCCCTCCCACAACAGCACAGATAATCATATCATACTGAAAATAAAGTGCGGGAAATAAAGTGCGATAAATAAACACAACCCAACAAGTAATCATACAAGCGCTAGGATTGACTCTCGCAGGGGATGTCGGATCCCCAAACAGACTCGCATTCGGGATGTTGGATCCCAGGAAACTATCAAGTCCCCAGCAGAGTCGCCAGTTGTTGCTTCCGCGAAAATAAGGTGCCGGCAAAACAGAAGAGTCGCCACCTTTCGTTATTTATCCCTCGGAGCGGGAAAGGAAACGATCAGAAAAACCTGACGAAAAAGGTATAAGACAAGGTCATCGCAACCGTTGTCTGGGTTCGGGAGTCGGTTACGCAAGGGGAAGGTATTAGCACCCCTCACGTCCGTCGTACTCGACGGGATCCATGCTTGTTGTGTTTACTGGACGAGTTGGTTTATCTATCTACCTATCAAGGCTGGCTTAAACAGAAAAGAAAAATGACTCGGCAAAGCGTCGCACTTTATGCCTACGTATTCTCATCAGAGAATGAGAAATCAGAGTCAACGTAGTTCGACTAACTACGGGTTATAGGGAAGGTAGCTCGCCAATACATCAGTATTGTGCCTACGTACTCTCAACGGGTATGAGAGATCAGAGCTTACAAAGTTCGGGCTACTACGGATTACGGGAATTCAGATTCATCTGTTTTATCGAGTAGGGTTAACAAATAGTTCCAGCAGTTAGGGACAAAGCCTGTTTACGGTAGAACTAGGAGTTAACAACACTCTTTTCTTCAGAAAAGCTTTCCTTGAATTATGGGCCCACGGGGCAAAAGGTTTGAAGTTTGTTTTCTGTCTTTTACGAAAGAAGTATTTTTTATTGTGTTTGCAATTTTAATCGCATTAAAGACTATGACTTGAGAGTGAATGCGTCGCATGTCACCCAAAGGGTACCATACTAAACATCCAGACTGTTGAAAAGAAGCTCTCCAACAATCCTTTCTCAGATAGCTTAAGGCTCGTAACGTACGAAAGAAATCATTCATGATTACTGTATCTTAAATTGTTTTGAGATGAGAAGAGAACATGCTCAACTACGGGGAGACTATCAAGTCCTACTGTTATCATGCCAAGGATTCATCCTATGGTTGAAGTTTGAAACAGGGAACTCCTAGAAGTTATCATGCATAGGTTTCAACCTAAAGTTCTAATCATCACTTCCTTATCAAAGCAAATGAGAGTCCTAGGGGATCATGTCAATGATAAACAGAAACAGATAAAGCATCAGCTTAAACAGTAAACGAATATACAGTAAAATGCATGCAATGCAAGTGAGGGAGGAAAGGTGTGTGGGGCAGCAGCCTCCACAAGCTCATCTCAACCTCAAGCCAGATATGAATAACAATAATCATATAGAGGAAACATGCTATCAAGCAAAATAGAAGTAACTGCAATCATACAGAGGAAATAACATGCTATCAAGCAAACACAAACCACATGGGCAAGGGAGCAGGGCTCTACCGAATACCTGAAAGCAAAGCCATACAGTAACAATACAAGCAGAGGGAGCACCTCAACCTCTAGTGCAATCATGCTCCTAGCTTAAGTCAGTCTAGATATGAACTTATTTTAATGCATCAAGCAAGTCAAACAAGGCACATCAGCACAGAGAAGAAAATAGATAAAAAAAGAAAGCAGATCAACAACTCCCTCAATTCCAAGCCTCAGCTCTTCTGACAGCAATCCAGTCTTCAGACTTTAGTCACCCTTCAAGGCTATCATCTTCACTGGCAAGTATCAACTTGTTTCTCTAAGGTTTCAATCCATCAAACATAAGTACCCACTTATTCTCTCTTCTTCAAGTTTCAGCTCTTCAGTCAGTTCCACCTTCCGACTTCACTCATAACTGCAAGTATCAACTTTGATTCCATCAGGCTCTCAAAGCATCAATGTAAGTGTCAACTCATCTTTTATTCCTCAAGCCTCAGCTCCACACTCAATCTCAATTGAATCCCCTTCATAAGTATCAACTCAGTCTTCAAGCTTCAGCTCTCTTTGCTTTACCAGTCTCAACTTAGTCTTCATCTCCTACAAGCTTCAGCTTCTCAGGGTAATCTTTAATCACTTAGAAGTGTCAACTTCATCCTTCAATTCTTTCTCAAGCCTTAGCTCTTCATTCAATCTCCATTGGGTCTTCAAGTATCAACTTGTTATTCTTGCTCTTCAAGCTTCAGCTGTAATGGCAATGCTCAAGGAATCATCCTCTCCCACACTCTTCAATGAAGTCCTCATCTTCAAATTCAAGTCTAACATCTTTCAAGATACTCAAACCAAAAGACAATTGATTTAATAGGATGAGAGGAAATGATAAACAGCTTGCTGACAACCAAAGGAAGCCTGTAAGGGTTCATCATTATGAGAGACTGGTTCCCTCAAAGTTCTACTTCCCAGATAAAGCCACTCATCCCTCCAAAGGAGGGATGTGAATCTTTTAGAAGGACTTTTAGTCATTGGGAGGAATGGAAGCACAAGATGCTTTCCATGTTTGTGAAAGAAATCCTTATAACTAGAAGGCTCTCCCTATGTCCTATCTCCAAATCTTCACCAGACACCTTCAGGCTCAACCAAATCCAAAGCTCCAAGCACCTTCAAGCAACTTCAAGCATCCTCTCCTTGTCTTCAACTTGTCTTCAATCTCAACCAAAGGCAAACCAAGCACAAACCCTAATCTAAGGGAACTAAATGAGTTAAACTAGTTGGATTAGTTAATTAGGATCACCTAAAACCTAGTACTAAAGTTAGTCCTAACTAAAATACTAAAATCAATTGTAAAATCCTACAAAAATTTCTATGGGAACCTATGTCAATCACGACTCTACCTCATCAATTTCAAAGATCAAACAATCAAGTTAGACCTAGAATTAAATTCTACATTACAAGGTATCAACCTAAAACCCTAAAAAGGAAGCATCTAAACATCAATCTAGAAAGCACACCTATTTTCATCACAAAAATGTGAGAAAAATACTATGGGATCATACATGTCTAACCTAATCACACACATAAAAATAGGCCAAGAATCATCACCATGAGATCAAACAAAATTCCATAAAAATATGCATCAAACATAATCATTTTAATATCAATTAAAATATAAAATTCCAATTAAATCAGAAATTACATGAAATGAAAATATTTTTTCTCTAAAAAGTAATATACTCAATCATGAGTAATATTCAAAAAGAATGGGTTTAATTGGATTAATTTTCAATTAATTATGATTTTTACAAAAACCATGAATAAAGTGAGAAAAATAAGAAAATCCAATTAAAATGAATAAGCGCTCGGTGTGGATAGTAATCATTTTCAGTTAAAAGAATGGGTTGGGCCATCAGGGGGATGCGTATAGTGATTCATCACTTAAGCCCAAAACGCCTGAATAAATGAAACGGTGCGTTTCATTATTCAGATTGCTTCACAAATCAACTTCAAAGCATGGCCCTTGGATCAGCTTCCAGTCAACGGGTCAAGACAAGATCTGAGGGTGATAACTTCATCTCCTACCTCTGGCCATGGAAATGGAGGGAAGAACCAGAGTTCAAACAAACATGGATCCTCCTCAATTCGAACTCCATCATATCTCCATCGAAACACATGATTCAAAGCACAAATATACTCCAAATTCCACACTGAACACAACCATGGTCTTAGAAACAATTGAAATACACTCTAACCCTAAACACGATTGTGGATCAAAATTCTGACCAAGAATCAATTGTCTCCAATCTTGAAATTGCTTGGTCTAAAACGTTCATCACATTACACTGATCAGTTTCCCCTATAGAACTCACATTATTGCTCACTATACACCATGTTCTTGATCCAAACTGAAATGGTGTCATCATCTTGAACCTAACCAAATGCTCTCAAATTCTCCAGAATCTATCTCCTATCCATTTCTAACCATTCTAACCTAACAATCTAACCTAACAATGCTTAAATTAAGGTGTATGGTGAAAGTTACAAACCTGGGATTTCTTGAATAACAGATGCACCAAATCTTCACTTCAACACTTCAATCCTTCCAAAATCGTTCCTTGTATCAAGATATAGCTTCTGTTTGCAAAAGAATTTATGGAAGATGCCTGCAACTCCAAACCCGATAGTGACTTGCAGCAGGTGGAACTCAAAAGCTCATGCACGATTCAGCCATGTTCTTGCTCTCAATTTGCTATGGAATCACTCAGTAACTCATAAGGAAGAGATTGCAATAGAAAGAATCGATTGAAATAGTGTAGAAATGAAGAATGGATTTCAATTTGCAATGCACAAATTCTGAATCCCAACTCTCTCTCCTTCCTCAACTCTCACCAACCTCTTCCATAGACCTCTTCCAAATCCTATATAGAATGATTCAGAACCCTCTAGCACCTTCTGGAACCATCCGAGGAGATTTTGAAAATCTCATGTCATGGTTTCTCATTTCAAGCCATTCTCACATCAGTCCATGTTTCCCTTGTTGCAGCACTTGGTTCTCAATTGAAAATCTCCTTAGATGTGATGTATGAGATGTTAGGATGCTTGGATAGCTTGTACATTGATCTCTCTTATGTTTTGCAAATGTAACTTAGATTACAAGTAACTTATGATAAGTCCCTCAATTTGACCTCAACTCAAAATTTTAATAATGCCATTGTTTCTGAAATGCTTTTTCCATTCAATTTGGTAGGTCACTTGCCTTGGTTTGGTCATGTATTGAAAATTCCCAAAAATAGATCACTTTAATACATTAAATCCTCCTTTATTTTGACCATTTTAACAAGTATGAACTACAAGCCTTTCCATCATCTCATGACCTCCTTACTAGCCTTAAAACATCATTTTGAACAAGTTTGATGTTGAAGAGTTTTCCATTTGAAGCTTGGAAATAGGAGTTATGGCCTTATGCTTGAAATGACCTGTAATCTCCAAATGACCAAAATGCCCTTGACTTGTCAAAGCCATAACTTGAGTTCTACAAATCCTATCAAGTACTTCTAGTACTCTCTAGAAAGCTAAGAAGATAAGGAACAACATTCATGTTGACCAAAAGTTCATAGGAATCATCCTTCTTGGGTAAACGCTTGATGCAAGTTGGGTAACTTTCAAGGCCCCAGATTCACATACCTCAGATGACCTATAACTTGTCAAAGTCATAACGTGAGCTCTACAAATCCTATCAAGGACTTCTAGTACTCAAATTAAAGCTAAGACCATGTTCTACAACATTCATGTTGGGGGTGGGATGAGATAACAATCACATCTTGAGATAAACTGCCTTGAAGAGAGGGGTCAAACTAGGGGATTTTACACTGTCAAACCCTAGAAACCCTAGCTTGAAACTTCTCAAACTCTTCAATCATGAGGAGTTGACCTTGGAATCATCCATATAACATCTCAATGCATCAATCCATGATCATATTGCTCTTGGATTAGGTCTCGACCCTCTCCAAATCATCAGTTGACCTAGGGTTGACCCAGTCAAACCCTAATTACACCACTCATGGCTGAGGCTTCCTTAATCTTGTACCATGACCCATCTAGGCTTCATGATGGATTTCAAGACATATAATAAGCTCTCTAAAGGCTTCAAGTCCTTATTCCTGGCTTCAGAATCATCTGGGGAGCTCCCACAACTCTCAAGTTAGGAGGCACACAACCTTGGTTTCAACCACTCTTTCTGAGAATCTTTTGACTTCTCTGACAAAGATATCAACCCTTGAACACTTGAATAAGCTTCTTAGCTAGCCTCAAGGTCTTTCCTAGCTCTTTATTGGTAATCATACCTCTTGATCTCCTGCATACATGTCAATGAAATGCAAATGATAATGCTAATGTGAATGAAATGAAACATAAGCTAGGTAAAGAAGAGTTGGGCAAATTTTGGGGTGCAACACACTACCCGTGCTTAATTTCTACCTAAGACTCTCCTAGGTATGGGACCCTTCTCAATTCCATTTCAATTACAATAGTGACAGAAATTACAATTCAATGCAAACATTCCAGCTCTTGTATCAACACGATACAAGAGAGGCTCACAAATACACAAACCCTAAAACTCACTAAACAACAATTTATTTTCACACTTTGATTAGGTTAAATCCATCCTATTTATAACCATACACTAGATTGGATTTGGGCTTCAAAAACGTAGCAATTTTGTTACACAGAGTCTGTAACTTATTCTCCTCAAGAATAGTTTCTTCAATCCAAATTTTCATAAACTGCCTCCACACTTAAAGAACGACATCTTCAGATTTCAACAGAATCTATGATTCCTCAATCTTGAACGCCACCTAGGATAAATAAATATTCCCATAATATTCTAAAATCTGGAAATAAAATAGCAGTATTAAAATTGCAAAGTAACAGAAAAAGATGCTGAATCATCATGATAGGACATCTTGTCCAGCATCTTGTTTTTCAGTTTGTTCTTCATGTTAGGACATCTTGTCCAACATCTTGCTGTCAAGTTAGTTTTACCAAAATTAATGTCAATCTCAAAAGCTTGGACTTATCAATCTCCCCCTTTGGCAGACTTTGGCTAAAACTAACTAAATAACCCTTGCATATAAATACACAAAACGTCAGAGGCAAAAATTAGAACATCAGTGAAAAAAATATAGCCTCCCCCTCAACTAATTCCTTTTTCTGCAGCAAGTGGTTAACACCCCCCCTCAACAGCAGCCAGTGGTTAGCGGTTAGTTAAGTTAGTATTACTCCCCCTTTTTTGCCATAATATGACAAAGGTAGTTAACTAACCAAACAACCAAATAATAACACAAGCAGAACAAGAGTTCAAAGTACAAATCAAGCACATGAAATGCCAAAAAAATCCTGGGCATTTAGCTCTTACAAAACATAACCACACAAAAATGAATAAAACTACGATCAAATATCATCTTCAGTAGCCTCATCATCCTTTTCCTCTTCTTCTTCTCCATCAAGATCATCAACATCATCATTTGACTCAACACCTTCAACATCAGCCTCATCATCTTCTGCTGCATCCTTTTCAGCATTATCTGTACCACCAGTAGCTCCAGTTCCCTTGTCATGTTTAGTTATCAAGGCCTATATCAATTGTTCAAGATTTGCCTTCCTAGCTGTGTTGGACTTGATGATAGCATTTGGATCCTTGCAAGTCTCCTTCAACTAAGCAATAGTATCATCCTTTGAGGTTGCAGAAGCAGATGTTTGAACAAATGTCGAAACAATATCTAGGACATGATCCCCAGCAAACAGCTTATGGTGAAAAGTTAAAGGAGATTCCCTTTTCATTACATAATCAGCAGACGCCAATATACCAGGATATGATCCAAGATTATACCACAGATGAGAGAAGTAAAACATATATGCATCTTAATGGTAGTTGATGATGCTTGCTTCAGAATTTGGTCAAAAATATAAGCACCAAAATCAAACTTCCTTTCTTTACCAACAATATATATGAACTTCCCAAGCCCATCGGAGATGATTGAGGTATGGTTGGTAGGAACCCATTTGATAGTACCAATTCTATGAAGAATTGCATACTTCACACTAAGTTTCCCAGCTGAAAGCTTACCTTTGTTGGGCCAATGCTTCAATGTATTACAGTTGATCTCCTGACACACCTGATCATCAATATCTTCAAGCTCAAGTTCAGGATCTTCTGATCTACCCAGAAACTTGTTGATCAATATGGAAGAAAATGTTATAACATTTCCTCTGACATACACCTTCTTGTAGTCTTCATTGCTTACATCAACACAACCTTCAAGAATGTTCACCATAAATTCCTTGACTAGCTTCTCATAACAAGGACAAAACTTTGTGATAGTCTTCATTAAGCTAGCAACTTCAATAAGCTTCATCACATCTTTGTATTGTAGAGCATTCTTCCCTAACTCCCTTTCCAAAGAAACCATCCTTTGGTACACGTATTTCCACGTTTCCACATTTTCAGCAGCATGAAAGGACACATTTTCCAGAGGAGCCTTAGGAATAGCAGCAGGCTTCTTCTTAGAAGCAGATTTATTGACTTGAATGATGTCCTGGACATCTTCTTCAACATCATAGTCTAACTCATTGTCATACAACTCCTTTCTCTTCTTGGACACCGTCATAACCTTGCTCCAAGCTTTAGGAGGACTAGCAACAGGTTTCTTGGTGCTCTTGGTAGGGGTGTTCACCACAACCACAACCATACCTTTTCTACTTTTCAGCCTCTTGGCAAAACCAGGGTGAAGAGTCTTGGCAATAACCTCGTTATCAGAGGGAAAGTCTTCTACATTGATAACCTGATCAGCATTCTTCCCACTATCTTCAGCAATACCCCTAGAGGCTTGACCCTTTGAATGAAATTATTTTACCATAGGAGATGGTCCAACATCTCCTACTACAGAATCAGCAAGAGTGTGCAGATTCCCCTCTGACCCTTCATGATGAGGCACCTCAACCATATCCTTTTCAACCTCAATATCAACATCAACATTTTTCTCAATCTCTACCTCTGGTTTAGTATCAGGTACAATGGTAGTAGGGAGAATTTGAGTAAGGGGTCTAGTAGTCCCAACAATATTAAGATGACTCCCTACATTTAAAGATCCCTCTACCAATTTACTAATTCTCTAATCAGTGTCAAATTTTTATTTCTTGGTTCTAGGGTTAGGGAAGGAATCATAGGTCTTTGAGACATTACCTGTAGGAAGGTTCTTGGATCTTCTCACTGGAAGTTTGTCAGGCTTGCAAGGAACCATGACCAAGGGAGCAACATCAATCACTTCTTCAATAGACACCTTCACAGACTTAGCCCTAGATGTAGATGACAAAACATTCTCTTTCGTGGATACACCCTTTGAAGAATATTGGTGAGACATCTTTGAACACTTGAGAGTTGGAGAAAGGTAAGAAAGATTAGGTATGAGTTTGAGAGGAAGATGAAGTAGTTTGTGAAGAATGACGCAGTATGAAGGAAACATGTGTGAGAGCGGCTTAGATAAATTTTAAATGATTGACTTTGAAACCATCTCCTTATTTTTTGGGAACACACATGCACTTAAATAGTATTCCCACAACAAATTAACTTCTATAAATCCTCAGACAGTAAAATCCCTAATTTTCCCCTTAACACCTTAAATTGATTTCTGGAGATATTGATGGCACTCAATATGTAACAAAATAATGTCACGACATCTTGTGTGACATTATGCTCAGTCAACATTTGTTTCATCCATATGATTTAAGAGGAACTACCCGATGTTCCTGTGTATTCAGTTTCTGTGGTTGAGTCACCAACAACAACATAAGCACACCTCTTTCCTCCATGATTTTCAACATGCATAGGTCCCATCAAGTCCTTATTAAGTAGTTCTAGAATCCTTGAAGTAGTCAGATGGTGTAGCTTCTTGTGTGACATCTTGGTTTACTTCCCAATCTGACATTCACCACATATTCTTCCTCCATCAATCTTCAGATTAGAGGTATCCCTGAATGCTCCATTTGACAAGGCTTTCTTCATTTTCTGTATATGATCAAGTTTCTGATGCTTCACTTCATCTCCTTTTGACATCAAGCATGTGGATGAACATTTTGTATCTAGAGGAATCCACATATAGAAATTATTCTTAGATCTGGCTCTCTTCATGGTAACTTCATCTATATCATTTGTTACCAGACACTCAGTTTTAGTAAAGTTAACTTTGAGATCTTGGTTACATAGTTGACTGATACTTATCAAATTTGCAGTCAATCCTCTAACAAGCAATACATTATCAAGACTAGGCTTCCTAGTATAGTACAACTTCCTAACACTCTTTATTTCACCTTTGGATCCATCTCCGAAAGTGACAACGCTAGTGGAATATGATTCAATATCCACCAAAAACTTGTTGACACTAGTCACATCTCTAGAACAACCACTATCAAAATACTACCCCTCTCTAGAAGAGGCTCTTAGAGAGGTATAAGCTATGAGAGCAGCAATGCTATTCTTGGGAATCCACTTCTTTTCTGCTTTACCAACAATCTGCATCTTTCTGGGTTGTGAAGCAGATTTGGGATAGCCATGTAACTTGTAGCAGTAAGGTTGTATGTGACCAAACTTACCACAATGATGACATTTCCCATCTTTCTTCTTGCTTCCTAAGGAATTCTTCTGATGTCTCTATTGATGTTGGGGGATATCTTTCTTAACATCTTTTGATTCTATTTTCTTTTAGGATGACCAGAATTCAATGCTGACTCTTTTCATTTATTCATCACCACTTGATCATTATAACCGAGCCCTTTGATATCTCCAGCCCTCCTCCCATATTGAAGAATCTCATCCAACACATCAGAAATGCTATTGAGCATTCTTACAGTTTTAGTCATATTTTCAAGTTTAGAGTTGAGCAATACAACTTCCTCCTCCAGATCAGAAATGACAACCAAGTGCTTTAATATTTCATCATGAAGTTGAACAATAAGATCTTGTTGATCCTTTTCAAGTTGACATACTTTTGCACTTCTGATGCACAACTCCTTGTATGAGGCAACTAGTTCATCATAAGTGAGATCTTCACCATCTGACTCTTTATCAGAATCATATACTCTAGTAAGAGCATAAACCTATTTAGCAAATTTTCCTTCACTTGAAGAATCATCTTTAGACCATGACATAGACAAGCCTTTCTTCTCCTTCTTGAGAAACGTAGGACACTCAAATTTGATGTGTCCAAATCCTTCGCATCCATAGCATTGGATTCCTTTGCATTTGTTAGCTTTTTCTTCAGTTTTGAACCTTCTTCCAGAATCCTTCATTTTGTCGATGTCAGATGACTGAGTCTTGACATTTGATCTTGAATCCCCATCCATCCTCTTTAACAATTGGTTGTACTATTTTCCAAGAAGCACAACAACCTTAGACAATTCTTCCTTGGACTTTGGTTCATATTCATCTTGATTGGACACCATACCCTATTAATAAAATGATTCAGTCAAGAGATGCAATTTTTCAAGAGAGTAGATTTATCTCAATTCAAAATTTCAAAGACAATGTTTATTATGATGTTCAAAACCTATAAAGTAATGTATCTAATAGTGATAATTGGCATGTTCAGAACTTAGAAGAAGTAAAAGAATCTGAAAAGTGAAAAACTATGGATTAGACTTCTTCATGTTCCTTGTAGAAGGAAATAATGATTTAATAAATCATTTTGGACCCATATGCTATAACCTAGAAAATGATCCAGAAACATTTGATGAGGTAATAAAATCATAAGATTCTGCCTTTTGGAAAGAAGCTAACTAAGAAGAAATGGACTCAATTATAGGTAATAAAACCTAGAAACTAGTAGATCTCCCACCAGGATCAAAACCAATAGGTTTTAAATGGATCTTTAAAATAAAAATGGAAGTTGATGATACCATTGAAAAATTCAAAGTTAGACTTGTTGTTGAATGATTTATACAAAAACAAGGAATTGATTATTTTGATACATATGCACCTGTTGCAAGAATTGCATCAACTACAGTGCTTTTGGCACTTGCTTCCATGTATAAATTTTTCATTCATCAAATGGATGTTAAAACTGACTTCCTAAACAAAGAGTTAGATGAAGAGGCGTACATGAAACAACCTAAAGGGTTTGTTATCAAAGGTTAAGAACATAAAATGTGTAAATTAACTTAGTCTTTATATGGGTTAAAACAAGCACCCAAACAATGACATCAAAAATTTGACCAAGTTATGTTGGTCAGTGAATTCAAAATAAATGAATCTGACAAATGTATTTATATTACATTTAAACAATGGAAAAGGGGTTATGATTTGTTTATATTTGGATGATATGCTAATATTTGGTACTGAATTAAAAGAGGTAGAAAAGACTAAAGCTTTCTTATCCAAAATGTTTGATATGAAAGGCTTAGGTGAAGTAGATGTGATTTTAGGGATTAAAGTCATAAGAGATGGTGAACATATTGGTTTATCTCAATCTCACTATATTGAAAAAGTGCTTAAGAAATTTGATCATTTCAATTGCAAATCCGTTTCTACCCTATTTGATCAAAATGTTAATTTGCACCGACATAAAGGATGCCCTGTGGAACAACTTGAATATTCAAAGGTAATCGGATGCTTGATGTACACTATGCTTGATATTCAAAGGTAATCGGATCCTTGGTGGAGGTTCAGTTTCTTAGGGTTCAAAGAAACAGACTTGCATTGTCAACTCCACCATGGTTGCAGAATTTATTGTTTTGGCTGTAGGTAGTAAAGAGGTTGAATGTCTAAGAAATTTGTTATATGAGGTACCTATTTTGCCAAATCCAATAGCACCTATATCCATACATTGTGATAGTCAATCCACACTATCTAAAGCATATAGCCAAGTATATATTGGAAAATCAAGACATATTGGTATAAGACATAGCTATGTGAAGGATTTAATTTTAAATGGGGTAATCTCCACAGTGTACGTAAGAACTAAAAGTAATCTTGCAGATCCTTTGACGAAAGGTCTGATAAAAGACATGATGTTGAAGACATCATTGGGGATGGGTATCAAGCCCATATCTAATTGATCACCAATAGTCAAAACTCAACTCACACTTGATTAAAATCAAGTCTTAAATTCAATGATGAAAGTACATTATTAGAGTGAATGAAGTACTTGACAATAGATACATCCCAAGGGGCAAAAAGTACTTAGACTATAAAAGTAAAGTGATAGGATGAGATTATTCTCTTAATAGATATATAGCATATGTTTACTGGAAGGCTTATTATGGGAGCATTTATGATATAATATACCTATATGAGAATGAAGTGGATTGCTTCATAGAATTCAAGGGATTGATTCTTAAATTTCATGAAAAGGATACAAGACATAGGGTCTTATCAAATGTGTCATATTTACAGTTCTTTTGATAGTATCGAGATTTCATGTATAGTTGGTTCAAAGATTGTCTACCAATGTCTATTCGGGATGAGTGTAACCCATAACTTATTAAGTACTGGTTCAAATTGTAAAATACTAATATGTGAAACCATGATATTTCCATAATTATGAGATTTAGTTATTTTGAAAATGGTGGGGGATTGTGAGAAATTTTTTTAAAATAATAATATATTGGATGATTGTATTATTTGAAATAATGATATAAACATTATATTCAAATTTTGTATCTAAAAAAATTGGATGGTCAGTTGAATTATTTTGTTATTTATTTAAATGTAAATAATTTAAAATGAAAAGTGGCTAGTTATATTTTATATAGGAACATGTACAACTTACCAATTGAACAATGCTAATTTTGTCCTGAAAATGTGCAATACCTCTTTTTATACGTTATAATCAAAACAATGCAAAATATCTAAGAGATGTTTTCTGTTTCTAAATAAATGTGAATTTCATTATAAATAAGAGATTCTTGTCATCTGATTAAAGCATGAAAATTATTCAGTTTCAAAATTATTTTCTCATTCTAAATTATCTTTCTCTTCTCTAATGCATGAGAGCAAGTAAAAAAATTATTTTTCTTTAAAATACCTTCAAAAAATACGTTTAGAGTGTTAGAGAATCAAATTAATCTTATTTAGTCTTTTCATTTAATGTTATTTATTTAAATAAACTCAGTCAATGTTGTTCCTTATTTTATGCTGAATATGTGGCCTGTAAGTTATGTTAGTGGGCTTTATGGAGAGATTTTAGCAAATCTCTGTAACCGTCATATTTACGGTGTATAAGTAGGAAATCTCAACTTAATGAAAGAAACAACTTCTACAATATATTCTCAACCTATATGGTATCAGAGATGATCTTGGAAACCTATCCCTTCTCCAAAATCCTATACCATGGCTGCTGAGTTTTCCACAACCATTATTAACCCAAACGAGAGCGCTCGCCCGTTCGTCATTGTGCACTTCACCAACGCCATAAAACTTACCACTTCAAACTACACAACCTGGAAGTCGCAAATTCAGGCGACTCTCACAGGTTATGACCTTTTCAAGTTTCTCAACAGCGACCACCCTGCGCGGCCTACAACTCTTACTGCCGACAATGTCACCACCCCCAACCCGACGTTTACTTCCTGGTTGCGTCAGGATAAACTCCTTTATGGCGCTCTGGTCGGCACCCTCGACGCCTCTGTCGCTCCGTTAGTCACTCGAGCCACCACCTCCAAAGAAGCATGGGATATTCTCGCCCGCACCTACGCCAACCCATCAAAGGGCCACCTTAATCAACTCAAAGCTAAGCTACGCTCGTCCACAAAAGGCTCTATGTCGATCACTGAATACATTCAATCGATCACTTCGACTGCAGACCTGCTCGCTTCGCTTGAAAAACCGGTTGACGCTGACGACCTTGTCTCCTTTGTCCTCCAAGGTCTCGACGGTAACTATCAGTCCATTGTTGATGCGATCAAGGCCCGAGATACTACCATCCATATTGACGATCTTCACGAAAAACTCCTTGTCAAGGAACTCGAACTCCGCTCTACAGCAACCAACTTGGCCGCACCGGTAACAGCCCTGAACGCATAGTCTCGTCCACACCCCAATCGGCAACGACACCAGCTGCCATCCAACCGCTCACCCTCCACTCATTTCCGTCCTCCTCCCATGGTTCCTCTGCTACAAGCTCGATCATTTCTTGGTAAATGCCAATGGTGCCTTGAAACGGGCCACGTCGTTTCCTACAGTCCTCTCTTCCACCAACAACATCCAAATGCTCTTCCTCCAATAATACCCAGAACTCCTGCACCTCCACCCCCACCTCAGGCTCACACTGTCAACCCGACATCGACATCTCAAAACTACATAGTCGACAGCGGAGCCACGCACCACGTTGTCAATGACCTCGACCAACTCTCCCTCCATTATCCCTACAATGGCCCGAACAAACTATTCATGGGCAATGAAGGTTTGCGAATCACTAACTCTGGAACTCTTTCACTTAGCACTTATGCATCTTTGTTTAATTTACCAAATACTCTTTGTGTTGCACAAATGACCAAAAATATTATTTCTGTTTCTCAACTTTCAAATCAGCAGAATTGTGTTATTGTTTTCTTACCCCATTCTTTTCATGTTAAGTGTCTCAAAACAGGCAGGATTCTTCTTAATGAGCCTTGCAGAGACGGCTTGTACGTGTGACCCTCCTCTCCTACAGTTCTGTCTTCGTCCCGCACCTCCATCCCACTATGGCACCATGCCTTAGGTTATCCATCTACTGCTACATTTAAATTAATTCAACAACAACTTCGGATTAGCTCCCCCATGTTCGAGCAATCTGATTGCACCTCTTGTCAATTAAATAAGAGTCATAAGCTCCCATTTTACAATTCCAGTCTTTGTTCAAACTATTTTATAGAAGTTATTTTCTCTGATGTATGGACCTCTCCAATATTGTCGTATGATGGATTCAAATATTATGTAGTTTTTGTTGATCACTTTACACGGTATTCTTGGATTTATCCCCCTCAAACGCAAATCCGATGTCCACCACACATTTATTAAACTTCGATCACTTGTCGAAAATTACTTCAAAACAAAAATCAAAATCTTCTATTCTGATAATGGCGGGAGTTTATTGCTCTCCAAAATTTCCTAAGTCAAAACGGAATAAGTCACTTTACTTCACCACCCCATACTCCCGAACACAATGGTATATCTGAATGTAAACATCGTCACATAGTCGAAATTGGTTTGGCCCTACTAACACACTCTGGTATGCCACTTGAGTTTTGGCCTCACGCACTTCTCACCGCGGTATATCTCATCAACCGTCTTCCTACCCCAACCCTTCAAAATCGATCACTTTTTTCTATTATTTTTAAACAAAATGCAGATTATGCTAAGTTAAAAAGTTTTGGTTGTTTGTGTTTTCCGTGGTTAAAACCATACACTGCTCATAAATTGGAACCCAGATCTGTTGTTTGTGTTTTTGTAGGTTACTCCACCACTCAACATGCCTACTATTGTATGAACCCGAAAACTCGACGAATCTACACCTCACAGCACGTCAAATTTGTCGAAACAGAATTCCCGTTTTGGCAACAACCAAAAACCCCACAAAATTTAGCCCACCATACAGATTGGACCACCATATCACTACCCATCCTAACACCTCCCATGCCACCTCCCTCTCCTTCTCAATCGGACTCACCATGTCCTAGTTACCCACCTACCCTAACTCCAGCCCCACAAAGCTCAACTAACAGCCCACATACCTCCCTTATCTCCGGTCCCTTGGCCGCCACTCCTTCTACCTCTCAATCATCATTCTCAGAACCACAATCCACACCCCCACCAACTCAAATCATCTCGGATCGTGGCATTGTCACTAGATCCAAAAACAACATCATCAAACCCCTCCACAAGATGAACCTCTCTGCCACTCCCCATCCACCCTTTGAACCGTGAACTATCATGCAAGCTCTCAAGGATCGACCATGGTGAGAAGCAATGTAAAAGGAATATGATGCCCTCTGCGCCAACAATACCTGGACTCTAGTTCCACCCCACCCCACACAAAACTTGGTTGGCAGCAAATGGGTATTTCAAACCAAACATCTTCCGGATGGTTCAATTGATCGTCTAAAGGCAAGGCTCGTCGCAAAGGGCTTCCATCAACGACCCGAATGGGATTTTCATGAGACGTTCAGCCCCGTGGTCAAACCGGTTACCGTCAGAATCATTCTCACGTTGGTTGTCTCCAAGGGTTGGCGCTTGCGTCAACTCGACATCAACAATGCTTTCTTGCAAGGTTCACTTTCTGAGCAGGTGTACGTATGCCAACCACCAGGCTTTGCCGATCCATCTCATCCCAACCACGTATGTCGGCTCAACAAGGCCCTTTATGGTCTCCGACAGGCACCGAGAGCGTGGTACACTGAACTTCGCTCCTTTCTACTCCAAATTGGTTTTGTCACTTCTGCTGCAGATGCGTCCCTCTTCATCCATTCCAGCGAGTCAGTCTTTATTGCCTTATTGGTATATGTGGACGACATTATCGTCACTGGGAACACCGACACAGCCGTCACCCAACTTGTTCAACGCCTTGCTGCTCGCTTCTCTCTCAAGGATCTAAGTACACTGTCATATTTCCTGGGTGTTGAAGTCATCCCACATCATTCTGGCAGCCTGTTTTTGTCCCAAAGAAAATATATCAGTGACATACTCATCAAAGCTGGCATGGAAGATGCCAAACCAGTCACAACACCACTCTCTGCGTCAACTCCCCTGCTCAAAACAGATAGTGAACCACTTCCCTCACCCACCGATTATCGTTGTCTCGTCGACAGCTTGCAGTACCTAATCTTAACCTGTCCCGATGTTGCATATGTCGTCAACAGTCTGTCCCAATTTATGCAACATCCCACCTCTTCTCAATGGGCTGCTCTCAAACACTTGCTTCGGTACCTTGTCGGAACTATCGACAGGGACATCGTCGTTTCTTCCATCCCATCCACAACATTACATGCCTTTTCCGATGCTAACTGGGCTGGTGACAGAGACACTTACGTCTCCACAACCGGGTTCATCATTTATCTCGGTTCCACCCCTATCTCTTGGGGCTCCAAAAAGCAAAGAGTTGTGGCTCGTTCCTCCACGGAATCTGAGTACCGAGCACTCGCCAACACAACATCTGAAGTTCTCTGGCTCCTATCTCTCCTCAAAGAGCTCCGCCACCGGATCCACCAACCTGCCATATATTGCGATAATATGGGTGCCACCTTTCTCTCCTCCAATCCTGTATTCCACTCCCGAATGAAACACATCGCCATCGCCTATCACTTTGTTCGGGAGAATGTCCAACACGGTGTTTTCCGGGTAACCCATGTGTCCACAGGCGACCAACTCCCCGATATTTTGACGAAGCCTCTGCACCGTCCACAGTTTAAGTCCATAATCAACAAGCTCAGACTTTCCCAACGGTCGTCCGGCTTGCGAGGGCGTGTTAGAGAATCAAATTAATCTTATTTAGTCTTTTCATTTAATGTTATTTATTTAAATAAACTCAGTCAATGATGTTCCTTATTTTATGCTGAATATGTGGCCGGTAAATTATGTTAGTGGGCTTTATGGAGAGATTTTAGCAAATCTCTGTAGCCGTCATATTTACGGTGTATAAATAGGAAATCTCAACTTAATGAAAGAAACAACTTCTACAATATATTCTCAACCTATATAGAGAGATGGTGCAATTCTCTTTAAAGATTTTAAAAAATCCTTCAGAAAATTCGCCGGTAAACTCTTTTACATCTAACATACAAAGATTGGTGAAGACGAATTATTACTTAAACATAGTGTGAAAACATACGTTTTAAAATTTTATTTATTTCTCAATTTTCATCTCCATTTATTCTTAATTTTAAAACAACTCCAAAACAAAATATCTAACAATTAATAGTCCCAAACTCTATTATCTTTTACTCCTCGTTATTTCTTTTGGTTTTCCTTAAAGAGTTCTTGTTGCTCTTAAGCAATCAAATAAGGACTTGCCAAAATCTCTTTCTATAACTCTTTCAACAAAAAGTGTGATACTATTTCAACAATGGACCACGATCTAAGTCGTAGTCGCAAACTTTTATATATATAATTAGGTCTAATCATACAACTAGTAAATTTGAGTTACATTGATAAAATGTTGAAATAACAACGAAGATTTTCAAATTTAGAGACTTTAAATTTAGTGATCAATTTTGATATTTTAATCTCTAATTTTTTTATTTTTATTTTAACTTTTTCTAGTCGTGTCGAACTATCAAGATTGAACTATCTTTTCCTTAGTTGTGACATACTATTCATGAAAGGCTTTCCTTATCCAGTAAATTAAGTCAATATCATGGGACATTCTCTATAGGAAGAGCTCCTTATCCATATATCATACATATTCATAATCGATAATACTATGATAAATACACAATCATGTTAGCTGCCTCTTTAAATGGACCTAAATGTTGTGTCCCCCAACCCCTCTTCTCCACCCAATATCTATTGTCCTCTAGTAAGGAATTGAAGGATTTTAGGAAGTTTTGGTATTTAGGAAAAGTTTAACAGTTATGGAGACATATATGTTTGGCTTTTCATTAGCTATAACATAGGGACCACTAGTTTGAGATTCTATAGAAAATCTACAAATCAAATGAATTATTAGGATTGGATGTTTTAGTTAAATAAAAAAAATGACAACCAATCAAGATATTGTTTTGGATATGATGAATTTTGTAGGGATAATTTTGGGACCAGCATGATAGATAAGTATGAACAAGTGCTTAGCATGATAACATTTTTGACCAGGCAGGGGAATCTTAAGTAAGGACTATAAATGTCTTTTTAAATTATGAGTGATAACATATATATATATATATATATATATATATATATATATATATATATATATATATATATATATATATATATATATATATATATATATATATATATATATATATATATATATATATATATATATATATAAAGAATATGTATTGACAGTGTAAAATATTTTTACATCGTCAACTAATCACTGATGTATATCCCGTCAAATCACTCGTTTAATTTTAAAATACTGATATGACATAATAAAATGTTATAATTCTATTGGATGATAGTGTAAAACTAGTTTACACCGACAGTGCACTACCTTTACACGCACGCACACGCAAACACAGACACAAACACACGCGCATGCACACATACAAACACGGTCGCGCGAGCACACGCACACACACAGATACATTCTTGCTAAACACATTAAAAGGTTAACCTCCCTGATGTTAGTCAAGGAAGGTCACAAATGACTGGTTAGTGTGTCTATGATTGGTATAGGGGAGAATGAGGTGATCGACTCTATTTTTAGGATCTCTGAGTATTACGTGCATATCGCTCTCACCTAATTATCCTATTCATTATTTGTTAGCATGGTCTTTTAATATGAAAATCTTGCCTCTCCCTAGGATATTGAAGGGACATGGTGTCATACCCCAAATTTTACCCTTTCATTTTTTATTTAATATTTTTTTAAATTCTGATTAACTAAATAAATTAACCTTTTTTTAAAATCTTTTCTTTTCTTTTTTTTAAACTAATAACAATTTAATTAAACTTTTTTTATAACTTTACTAATATTTTTTTATTAACCTTTTTTTTTATTTAGTTTATTTATTTAAATCATTTTAATTTCTTTTTTTACTAACTTTTAGGATTTAGATTAAAATTTAACTTTTTCTTTTCTTTTCTTCGAGAGTAAATTTAAAAAAACTTAAAATATAATCTTTTTTTAATTAATTTCTAACACTTTTTTTAAAATAAAAAATATACCTAAATCTTTTTTTATTTTATTTTTATTAAATTAACACCTTTCTTTTTCAAATTAAAATTCTAATTTTTTTATATTTTTTTTAAAATTAAATTCTAATGCCCTCGTCTTTTTTAAAATTAACATCTAACTTCTTTTTTTTCTTAAAAACTCTAACTTCTTTTTATTTTTAAAAACTCTAACTTATTTATTTATTTATTTATTTTTAACCTAAAACTTAAAACTCTAATTTTTTTTAACTTAAAACTTTAACTTTCTTTGCAAATATTTTTAAATTTAATTTTCAACACTCTTTTAATAAAAAATTCCAACACTTTTTTAATCAAATCCAATCATAATAAATCACAGATGAAGGTAAATCAAATCAATCATATCATCATCATAAGAAAATTATATCCAAATATCAGCATCACCATCATTGAATCAAATCTGAAATTACCACAAAATTCACTCAAATTAAATCCGAGATTGAAGAAGATTGAGATATTCAAATCAAATCTAAGATTGAAAAAGATTTAAAAATCAAGTATAAAAAGGACCCTCAAGAACAACAAAATGGAGATCTGCAAGCATCAAAGACTCTTACAGTCTTCATCAAAAATCATCATCCGCGGCCAAAACCCCATAGCCTCAGAAAACCATGAAATACATCAACAGTAAAACCATCAAAAGAAAAATCCGTCCACCATCACCGTCATCACAAAACCGTCATAAACTCAGGCTCGACCCAGTACCTTGTTTTTTAATATTTTCAATTTTTATTTTATATTTTTGGTTTTTATAATTAAAATTAACATTTTTTAAATTAACAGTAACTTTTTCTAATTAACTTTTCTTTGTAAAATCTAACACTTTTTTAAAAATAAATAGTTAACTTTTTCTTTTTTAAGATAAAATCTAACTTTTATTTTAATTAACATTAACTTTTTATTATTATTAAGATTCTAATTAATTTCTAACCTAAAATAAAATCTAATTTTTTTAAAATCAAAATCAACTTTTTTTTTATAAATAAAATCTAACTTTTTTTTAAAATTAAAACTAAAACCCTTTTCTAAAATTAAAAACTAACTCATTCTTTAATTTAAAATTTCTAACTTTTTTTTATTAAAGTTTTAACTTTTTTTTATTTTTTTAATTAAAATTCCTAACCTTTTCTTATCTTTAAAAATCCTAACACCCCTTTTTATTTAATTATAATTCAAACTTTTTTCTCAAATTTTTCAAAACGATTATCACCTAACTTCTAATTGTTTTTTAATTTTAATCCTCCATTCCTAGTATCATTCTCGATTGCCCATGAACTTGTTACTAGCTTTTCTTTATATTCTTACTTGTACATAATCTGACATTCTGGTTGCTATTTCACATTCCATTATCACTTGTATATTATGTTAATTTTCATTGCTTAGTAATTTTCACCGTAGTTACCTAAACACCACTTTGCCCTTATTCAGGACGTAGTGCGATGAGTATGAGGGAGTAGTCCCGAAGTAGTTGCTACGCGATATTACACTCAAAAGAGGTTCTCTTGAGAACATTATTAACCACCGAGTCAGTCGGGAAATTGATAATATTCGAAAGATGGACTGAGAACTTTGGGCACCTCTTTAGAACCTTGTTCTACAGGTACAATTAACCCTATAGTACATAGCTTTTCGGGATGGGTAGACCTTGGCTCTGCTCATACTTCTCTAACCTAGGACCTTTGCTTGATTTGTGTGTTTGTGCATTGTGTCCAGCATCATATCATTCCTGGTTTCAAGGAATTCAACTGTCTTTGCAAATTCAATAACTTTACATTTCAAAATCTAAAACTTTTCAGCTATCCTAGAAAATATTCGCAATTGACCGTTGAAATCCTTGAAACAATTGCATTGCATTGCATTGCATTTGCATCTTTTCATGGCTCATTGCATATCATATGTTTGTCCGGTAGCTCATGTCAGTTGTCTTTATCTTCCAGTGTCCCTTTGAGTCGTCAAGCTGATTCCTCGACACAGATATCGGACTAGAGCTAACTATAGACGCCAGATGTCAGAACAAGAGACATATAATGCAGAAATCTGAATAGAGATCGATGAGTTGAAATCAGGCATGACCAAGCTCACCAAGATGCTCCAAGTACTGATTGCTAGAGGAGAGCCACCCTAGAGGACTGTCATTCAGGAAGTGTCAAGTGCTAATCCTCCTCCTATTCAGATGCCACCATCTACTAGGCCAGAGTTTGGTTTACCTCCTAACTACTCTCCACCCCTTGCATCTACTGCTATGATTGGTCAGACTATTAGACCACTTTTTAAAGCTCCCATCTTTGCTGAGCCAAGACCTGTAGTTCACACTGTTGCCCAAACTGTCCAAGCTCCTTTCTTTGACTACAATGCTGCTAGTGCATCAAAAGGGAAGCTTCAGTCCGACTTCAGCAGACTATCTTCTTAAACTATAGTGTTTCAGACAGAACGACTCATCTTTATACTGACTTAGTCACTAAGCCATGTTTCTTGTTGTTTGCACTATCCTTATTTTGTTTAAGATGTTTCCTTTTAATTAGTGTTTGTACTTTCATACTAATGAAGTGAGCATCGCAACCTTGATTTCAATTCATTTTGTCTGTTATTTGCACTTTTATACTTTATCTTTCAATTATTTACTCTTTGTCCAAATTTTTGATTATGCAAATATTTGAGGGAGGATGATGAAAACGTTATACCCATAACTGCTGTCAGTATGCTTTCAATCAAACTTTGTTGCTGATGTAAGGCATTGTTTCAATCCTCAAACACTGGAGAAATATGGAAGTTATTCCCTTGCCACCCCCTTCGAGCCCAGAAGTTGGAGTTTCTTTCTTTACAAAAAACCCGCAATCTTAACCTAGGGCATGGGTAGTTCTCAGTTAACTTGGTTATGTGTTCCTGCAGTACACCTTTCATGTGAAGGTTTCATTCACAAGTTTTCCTTCGCACACCACAAGCGAGTGTTGGAGATGTCTTTTAAGTCGATGATGGTTCACCGTAATCATTAGAGCTAGGTTCACTTTCTTCCAAAAAAAAATCAAAAGAAAAAGCCCGCTTAGTCAAAACCTATGAAGGAGGCTTAAGCAAAACTGGGGTATCCCGCTGACTGTAATATTCACGAGAAGCGGTTCAGGCAAAAGTTAGAGATAATAAAAAGAGGTGATCTTTAAATCTTTACCCTGAAAATCCTCAATGTCAAAACAACCAAATGTTGTAAGGAAGTAGTGATAGCCTTTTCAACAGGTCTATTAAACTTCTGAACCAGCATCATTGTTATCAGTGCAATTTCTAACCTATGGGAACCTGAGTGAATAATATGAGTTAACTGAGCGTAGGGTTGAAGATCATCATAAAGATTGGGTGGGAACAAATAAACTTTGAGCCTTTATCTTTTGTTTCATAAACCGTGAGTCAGGCCACATTACAACCCTCAAAAGACCTAACTGAAACAAGGTTATTTTGAATGCATACTACAGCAACGTAAGCTGACTCCAAAAGATCTTTGCGAATCATTTATTTTGACAGTACACCTTTGTTTTAAACTTTGAGCGTCTTGAACCACCGTGTTCTGACCAATGACTCATTTATTTTTCATCTTTCAAAAATGATTTTGGTTTCAAAAGTTGCATGAACTTTACATTACCATGTTCGTATGAATATTTTTGTTTGCAAATTGGCTTTCTTCAAGGAACTTTCAAACAATCGAGAAACTTGGTCAAGTGATCCTATCAGGGGCAAGTTCCTTTTACATCTTGGCTAAGAATCAGTTCAAGATTTGTTCAAGGAAAGTCCTTCTCAGATTTAGTTTATGCAGAAGATCCTTCAAGACTCATACTAGGGCAGACCTTCCAGGGGCATAGTAGCACAATCATCTACCGAATCAGACAAGCTGAAGTAATTATCAGTTCACCTATAACAGACGGTTTAATCTGGGCAAGTTTACTTGAAGGATCCCCAAGAAACTCTTCATCCTTCCTACAAGGACCATCAACTTGATACAGTTTAGAAGTGTGGCAGAGATGTGTTCAGCAGTAACATCTTGGGTCCCTAAGTAGAATGGCAATGATGTATGTGTTGAGGAATCAGTCTTGTCATCTCACCAAAAGAGTCGAGTCTTGTCGTCAGCATCTACATTTACATTTGATCATATATCATAACATAATTCTTATACATATGCATATGATGAGTGTTTCATCCTCATTTTCATTTCTTCCGAGGTTGTGTTTTATCCATGTCTTACCTTGTGGTCAAAGTCCAACTCACTTGGCACCTACCAAACAGTTTTTTTGGCTTATCTGATTTTCTTCCAGATATGGCATTTCTAATCCGATGTTTTTTCGGATTTGTTTCTCTTTCTTATGTTTTTCCAGATTGAGTCTTTGTTCTGATGTTCTTCTTGAACTTATCTGATGGTTTTCCAGATATTCCTTTTCATTCTGATGTTTTTCCAGAATCTATCCGATGTTTTTCCAGATTTGTTTCTCTTTCTGATGTTTTTCCAGATTGAGTCTTAGTTCTGATGTTCTTCCGGAACTTAGCTGATGTTTTTTCAGATATTCCCTTTGATTCTGATGTTTTCCTAGAATATATCCGATATTTTGCCGGATTTGTTTCTCTTTCTGATGTTTTTCCAGATTGAGTCTTTGTTCTGATGTTCTTCCAGAATCCCTTTGTTGCTTATCTGATGTTCTTCCAGATATGTCTTCAAACTTTTCCCGTACATTTACTGTTTTCCTAAATGTTCGGATGTACCTTCAGAATCTTTGTCTTCACCTAATGCCCTTTTAGATGTTTTCATTTTGTTTTTGGATGTGTCCCAGAGTTTATTCGATGTTTTTTCGAGTATCTCTGGTGTGTTTCAGAGTTCATTCGATGTTCTTCCGAATGTCTTTAATGTTTGTTTCTTTTTCCCTGATATTTCCCAGATTTACCCTCACTCCATTCAATGTTATTCTGAATGTTGTGACTTTTTGCTGCTTCCTCTGTGTTGCTGCCTCGTCCCAGTGAGTGGTTAATCATTGTGTCGTCTTTATCCCTGTTTGCTTTCGTTTTTGTCTGGATTTATCATTCCATCATTTTCATCATATTAGACTTCATGGCATGTCGGCATTGTATAGTTTTCTTTTGTCCATAGCATGGCATGTCTTTGCATCTAAGGGCAAAATTTTCGGATATCTGTATTTAAATACCTTTCACCATAATTTCAGGAGGATTTTCATCACTCATATCATCCGGTGAAGATATTTAAATAGGGGCAACTGTCATACCCCAAATTTTACCCTTTCATTTTCTATTTTCTATTTTTTTAAAAATTCTGATTAACTTAATAAATTAACCTTTTTTTAAAATCTTTTTTTTCTTCTTTTTTTTTTAAAACTAATAATAATTTAATTAAACTTTTTTTTATAACTTTACTAATGTTTTTTTATTAACCTTTTTTTTATTTGGTTTATTTATTTAAATCATTTTAATTTCTTTTTTTTTACTAACTTTTAGGTTTTAGATTAAAATTTAACTTTCTTTTCTTTTCTTCAAAAGTAAATTTTAAAAAATAAAATAAAATAAAACCTTTTTTTAATTAATTTCTAACATTTTTTTTAAAATAAAAAATAAACCTAAATCTTATTTTATTTTATTTTTATTAAATTAACACCTTTCTTTTTCAAATTAAAATTCTATTTTTCAAATTAACACCTTTCTTTTTTTAAGTTAAGATCTAACTTCTTTTTATTCTTAAAAAATCTAACTTCTTTTTATTCTTAAAAACTCTAACTTTTTTTTATTTTTAAAAAACTCTAACTTATTTATTTACTTATTTATTTTTAACTTAAAACTTAAAACTCTAATTTTTTTTAAACTTGAAACTCTAACTTTATTTGCTAACATTTTTAAATTTAATTTCCAACACTCTTTTAATAAAAAATCTCAACACTTTTTTAATCAAATCCCATCACAATAAATCACAGATGGAGCTACATTAAATCAATCAGATCATATCATCATCATAAGAAAATTAGATCCAACTATCAGCATCATCATCATTGAATCAAATCTGAAATTACCATAAAATCCACTCAAATCAAATCCGAGATTGAAAAAGATTGATATATTCAAATCAAATCCGAGATTGAAAAAGATTTAAAAATCAAGTATAAAAAGGACCCTCAAGAACAACAAAACGGAGATCTGCAAGCATCAAAGACTCTTACAGTCTTCATCAAAAATCATCATCCGCGGCCAAAACCCCATAGCCTCAGAAAATCACGAAAGCCATCAACCGTAAAACCATAAATAAAAAATCCGTCCACCATCACTGTCATCACAAAACCCTCAAAAACCCAGGCTCGACCCAGTTCCTTGTTTTTTAATATTTTCAGTTTTTGTTTTATATTTTTTGTTTTTATAATTAAAATTAACATTTTTTAAATTAACAATAACTTTTTTTTAATTAACTTTTCTTTGTAAAATCTAAGACTTTTTTTAAAATAAATAGTTAACTTTTCTTTTTTAAGATAAAATCTAACTTTTATTTTAATTAACATTAACTTTTTTTATTAAGATTCTAATTAATTTCTAACCTAAAATAAAATCTAACTTTTTTAAAATCAAAATCAACCTTTTTAAAAAAAAATAAAATCTAACTTTTTTTTAAAAATTAAAAATAAAACCCTTTTCTAAAATTAAAAACTAACTCATTCCTTAACTTAAAATTTCTAACTTTTTTTATTAAAGTTCTAACTTTTTTTTATTTTTTTAATCAAAATTCCTAACCTTTTCTTATTTTTAAAAATCCTAACACCCCTTTATATTTAATTATAATTCAAACTTTTTTCTCAAATTTCCCAAAACGATTATGACCTAACTTTTAATTGTTTTCTAATTTTAATCCTCCATTCCTAGTATCATTCTTGATTGCCCATGAACCTGTTACTAGCTTTTCTTTATATTCTTACTTGTATATAATCTGACATTCTGGTTGCTATTTCACATTCCATTATCACTTGTATATTATGTTAATTTTTATTTTTTAGTAATTTTCACCGTTTATTATTATACCGTTTATCCCATTCGAAGGAAAGGTTTAACTGTTTGACCGTCGCGTCAATATTCCCTTACCCTCGCCCATCTTATCCTTAGGATCCGAGTCACCATACTTGTGCTTAGGCGTCCTGCCGTGGACACACCCTTACCTTTTCCAAACCTTGAGACTTTGAGTCGCCGTACTCATGCTTAGGCGTTCCGCCGTGGACAATTTTTCCCTTTACCCTAGCCTTAGGATAACGAGTCGCTACACTCCATGTAAGTTCCTGTCGTGGAACATTTTACACCTTTTCAAGTCAACCTTTTAACGTATAATTAGGAGTTGTCGTACTCCACGTAAGCGCTTCCTTAAGAACGTTTACTCCCCATTGAAACCTTGACCACAGTCAAGAAGTTTCAATTCCTCTCTTTCGAGGGGAACTGCGATTACTCTGATTCCATCCCCTACCTCGAATACGTAGGCATAAGATGTGAGTCTTGACGAGTAAACTTAGGACTAACCCTTAGGTCTTTCTCTATCTTTAATCCTTAGCATTACCCTTAAGAAGATAACTTTAGCAATAGCACATTTAAAACAAGAGGTTCCTATAGAGTACTACAAAAGTTTAGGATGCTAGTACCTTCCCTAACCTTAACCAACCCCTGAACCCTAGATCTTTCCCCCACATTGTGTTTATGATGCAAAATAGGTTTTTCCTTTCTTTAACCTTTTCTTCGGATAAATCAAAGACCGGTTATGAATCAAAGATTTGTGATTCAAATTAATTAATAATTTGATATCCTATTCTCACCGTAACACATGGTTTTAATAGTTAATTAATAACTACTAACCACTTGTAATCGACTTCTTATTAATGATTCTATAACAAATTGACCAGTTATCGTTCTATAACGGACTCGTCCCTTAGAATTCCATTACGGCTCTGACCTGGACGGTCCTTTCAGAGGCCAGTAAATTGAGTCTGGGATGTGTATGGAACCCGCTAATCGGTCTCATAAAAATCCTGGGATGTACATAATGCTTGGCTTCGCACTAATCACCGACCACATCAAAGTCTAGGAAGTATAATCAGTCCTAAAACTCTCGGGATGTACATAAGACCCCAAAGCATGAGGCTTATACTAGTGCAAAGCCTGTAAGGATGAAGTGTTTTGAGTTCTATCCCGGGTCTTCTAAACTTGACATAAATGCATTTTAATCAAGTAAGCTCTCATAACTTTGTAATCTTGATGATGGATCAATCCTGGGGGAATTTTATCTTGACGAATATCTTTGAAGATTTACAACTTTACTAAAGTTGGAAAAAACTACGACTTTAATGGAAAAGCCAGAGAACCTTAGAGAATGGAGACACCGAATGCAATAAATTGAAGTTGAAAAAAACTACAACTTCAATGAAAAAGTAGGAGAACCTTAGTGGGCTCTTTATCTATGGTCATTATGGAATCCAGTAGATTCTGGACATGAGAAGTCGGAGAGCCATAGTAGGTTCTCGACCCATAGTCATTGTAGAAATCGGTAGGTTCTATACATAAAGAAGTCGAATAGCCCCAATGGGATCTTGACCCTGTGTTATTGTAGAACCCAATAGATTCTTGATATGAGAAGTCGGGGATCCCCAATGGATTCTCGACCCCCGGTCATCGTAGAACTCGATAAGTTCTAGACCTAGAGAAGTTGGATAGCCCTAGTGGCATCTCGACCTTTTAAAGCTTTATTTTGTCATTAATCATCCTTTGAGGATGTAATGCTTTTGATAGTTTATTCTTCCTTTTTCCATATAATGTTTAAGCCCTACTGAAGCTTTTTTATCGTTTTATTCATGTTCTTAAGGCATTTTATTGTGTGTAAATCATAACCAGATATTAATCTTTTATCTAGCCCCAGGCGAGCCTTAGCTTATTAAGGTATATATTTTGTTGATGTATATTTGGATTTACACCATAAGAACCTAGTACTGATCTTTTTAATTTGGTCATAGGTTCTTTATTGAACATGACCAAGTTCGGAGCTCTACGAGAGTTGACGTCAAATGGAGGTCAGAGGCTTTGGTCCAATTTTTGGTGTCCTCTGGTCTGGTGGCATAGATTCAGGGGCGAGTAGCTAATTCAAATGAGGGATTAGTGAAGCGTTTATTATGGTGATAGTAACTAATTTTGGTGTGCTCTGGTCTGATGGTGAGGATTCAGGAGCGAGTAGTTAGTTCCATATGGGAATTGGTGAAGCGTTACATATGGTATGGTAATATTTGATGTGTTATAGTCCTACGGGGGGATTCAGGAGCAGGTAAGTGAGTAGCTTCTTAGAGGATGAAGGATGACATATAGGTTATTTTTATTTTTCCTATTTTATGCGCTTATTTAGTATTTCGTTGCTTCTTTTTCCTATTTTATGCGCTTATTTAGTATTTTGTTGCTCTGATCTGTAACACTAGGAGGTAGAACACTATGTTTAGCTAATTGACGTTATTTCAATGTTGTTATGTTTAAGGTATTTAGTCATAACCTTGTTTTATGATTATGAAGTTTTCTTGGTTGTTGATTTATTTCTGCTGCGATGAGCCATGTTTAGGCGAGCATGTGATGACGGGTGTTTAATCTAATGCACGTTTTAAACGACATGCATTATGGGTCATGTTTACGTTGTGTTTGAGTGAAACTCTAAGTGTGTATTTGTGTTATCTTCGCTTTATTTTATGTTTTAGGGTTTATGGCGTTATAGGAAATGTTGAAGATAGAAAGAGTACTCTAATGGATGTTTCTTCTTGGGAAACAACTTCATTTCATGGTTTAGGAAAAAAGAATTTTTTTTCCTCATTATCCATTATTCAAGATGAGTACATTGCAGCTGGAAGCAGTTGCACTCAATTGTTATGGATGAAACACATGTTGTAATAGTACAATCTCAAGCAATATGTTATGACATTATGCTATGACAATGTGGGTGCTTTATATTTTTTTAAAAATCCAGTCCAACACAGTCGTACAAAACACATTGACATTCATTACCACTTTATAGAGGTTATTGAAGAAAAGTAATTACTCTGAATTATGTGTCCATAAAAAATCAATTTGCGGACATATTTACCAAGGAACTAGATGCTTCTCAATTTGAAAAATTGAGAAGTTACATAGGTCTGTGTATTGTTGAGAATCTCTGTCAGTTAATATTGATATGGCATGAGAGTTATTGTGTCATATCATTATCTCTCTTATCTATCAAATCCAAGGCATGAACGTTACTTTATGCTTTGCCCATTAGTATTCTAAAAACAATTTTTATTCAAATTTATTTCTATTCTTACGTTACGCTCCTCAAGTTTCTCAAACAATCATTCATATTCTTAGAACCTCTCTCCATTCTCATCTCCCTAACCCTAAGCCAGGCCACTAATTTTCCTCTCAGAAATGATGCAATCATGATGGGAACAAGACAAGGAACTAATACCTCAAGAAAAAAAAGAAAATGATCACATAATCTAAGAAATAAACTAAGGAATAAAAGCTTGTTATCAACATGCTTGGTGTGAAAATTAAAGGAGTTGTCCTAAAAGGGAAGGCTGATAGTCATGTTGGAGGTTTTCCCACCATGGAACCAGCAAAAGAAGTTCAGAAAAATAGGCTGAAAAGGTGGGTGATCGGACTAATAAAGTTCCTTTGACAATGTTGAGTCTTACTAGTCAAGGAAATGATGAAGTTAGTAAAACCTCAAAGGAAAATGAGGTTCCTCATACCCAGGAAACTTCTGCAAAACATCCAACAAAAGAAGTTCTCTAAATTGTGCCCCTTTAAATGGTATTTGCAGAAACTGGTAAATGTTGTATCTCTAAAAACACAATCCTATAAAGACGTGGTTGAAAATGTGTCAAAAGTTTTTAGTGAAAGTCCTAAACCTAGAACCAAAGATGTAATATTTGAAAACATAAGTCAAATCCTAGATTCTCTTCAAGTATGTGACAAAACCCCAAGTGAAGATAAAATTGAGAAAGTACTAGGTGAAAAGCCTATAGAAGAACCAACTATAGATATCTCTCTAATAGATAGTTTTATTCATAACATTTTGAATGGGAAAGATGTTGATAGTTAAGACTCAAGTGATGAAGATATTATTGTGGAAGATGGTGTCAACATGGGTAATAACAACCCTCAATATGGCGTAAAGAAATCTACGAAAACAAATCTTGATGAAGAGGATGGTAGTAAATAAATTAGCTCTGAGGAAGTGGCAGAAGAAGTTAAAAAAGAAGTCCCCATGGAAGAAGAAGAATTCCAAGAGGATGGTGCTGTTCTAATCCAAGAACATGACATTGGAATTCAAGATGATAATTAAGATGTTCTAGACAACCAGTCTAAAATGTTGGACACCGAGTCTCCAACTCAAAAGGAAAATGAGCAAAGTTCCCCTATTAATCATGAAATGAAAGATAATGTGAATAATGCAAGTCACAATATTGATGAAAATGTTGGTAAAGTTGTGAATTTGGATGAAGACCATGTCCTTGAAAGTAATGAAGATCATACTATTGCTGAACGTGTTACTGATGTTGTTGGAAGTAAAATGTCTGCCAAAAAGTGCAAAAAGAAGGCTAAAAAGAAGAAAGATGCACTAAATCCTAAGAAGACTCCTTAAAAGAAGGTGTCTACCACTTCCATGGAAAAGAAGACAACCAAAAATGAAGAAAACTTGAGTAAGAAGAAGAAAGTTGTAGATGCTAGTGAGAAGTCAATAGGAAAGAAGAAGGTAACCCCTAAAAGAAAAGTTGCTTCTGCAGTCCAAAATATTCAAGAAGATGTAGAGAAAAATATCGATGACATTATGATACCTCCACTCAAAAAGAATAAGAAAATAGTTTGTGGCAATAAAATTCCTACTAATGTTCTTGTTTCTCCCTTGGAGAACACATTATTCCACTCCAAGGAAAGTGTTCAAATGTAAGTTTGTTTATCACAACAGGATATCCCCTGAAAGGGAACTATCAAATGAGGGTCTTAAATGATAGGAAATTTTTGAGCTCCTCATGGATGCTCAGACAAAGAAGAGTGTGTCAAATCTTAGCCCATATTATCCTAAGCTTGTGAAAGAGTTAGTCGTCAATATTCCTAAAGACTTCACCAATGCTGGAACCAAAGATTTCAAAAAGCTCCATGTTTCAGGTTGTTATTTTTATTCTCTCCTGATATAAAAAATGAGTATCTTAGAAGGGGAAAGTTGATCAGTGTTAACATGGTTCCCTCTTTAAAGGTATTGCCTAGGAAACTACTAAAAAAATGTACGAAGACAGGCCAAGAAAAGGTTTGCTCCATACTGCTAACTTAAGTGTTAACTTTGCAATTTTTAACAAAATAGGATGAAGGTGGCAAGAAAAAAAAGAAAGGGGGGGGGGGGGGGTTTGAATTGGGTTTCTACAAATCAAAGCTTTTTCAAAACTAACTCAAGTGGGCTTTTGAGAGAAGAAATCATGCCCATATTTTTCAAACTCTTGACGTTGAATAAATTCCCAACAGCAGATACCAGCTGTAGCGGTGAAAAATTTGAGGTTAAGTTATTGATTTACTTAACTCACAAAGCAAGAGTCACCACCATTCTTTATTGTTTCCAAAGGAATGGGAAAAGAACGAATAAAACCTGTTGCACCCCAAAATTTGCCTAACCTTTTTATTACTTGGCTTTTGTTTCATTGCATTAGCATATCATTGGTCTAGCATTTGCATAACATAGAATTCTTCATTTAGCAGGGGATCAAGTGTGGTTTATATCAAGAGGAGACTATCTATAGGTCTTATTCAAGCTTGAGAGGTCACCAAAATCATCAGAGGGTGGGTTGTGTTCTTGAGATGTTTGGATGTTGGTAGGTGGTTCATCTCCTAACTTGGGGGCCAATTGAAGACCATCAGGGGGTTGTGAAGCCTTGATCATGGATAGGGTATGTAGATAGAGCTCATGGAGTGCCTTGAGGGTCATGGTGGAGCTCAGTCAAGTCATTATCCTAAGGTGTTGCAATTAGGGTTTTGTCTGGTCAACCTTGAGCCAACTATGCAATGGGAGGAGATTAAGACTCAATTATAAGTCTTAGTGATCATGTAAATTTGTGTTGAGATTCATGAGGTGATATTACAAGATCAATCTAAGAAGAATTCAAAGTATGAGGAGTTTCTAAACTAGGGTTCTCAGGGTAAAATCCCCTATTTAGTGCCTAACTTCAAGGCCACTTATATCAAGATACAAGTCTCATCTCAATTTTTGGCCAACATGGAACTTGTAGAGCATGCTCTTAGCTTTAACTTGAGTACTAGAAGTCCTCCATTGGATTTATGGAACTCAAGTTATGATCCAGACAAGTTACAAATCATCAGATGAATGTGAAATTTGTCTGCAAAAGTCAACCAACTTCCAAGAAACGTTTGACCTAGAAGGATGTTACTCCTCAACTTTTGGCCGACATGAAAGTTGTAGGTCTTGATTTTAGATTTCCAAATTGTACTAGAAGTCTTCCATAGGATTTGTAGAACTCAAGTTATGAGGCTTACAAGTCAGGGGTATTTTGGGAAAGTAAGATTATAGGTCATTTGGCATTATAGGTCATTTTCTCTATCTTGTGAGCCTCAAATGAGGTTTTTTCCAACAAGAAACTTGCTCAAAATGGGATTTTAAGGTCAACCATGTATCCATGAGACATTGATTTGGCTTAGGGCAAGACTTGGTTTGAAGAAACTTGACAAAGGGGAAATTAAAAGGCATTAAAGATGAAAAATTCAAATTAAATCATGAGTGATCAAGGAATGGCAAATGAGTACTCATTTTGATCAGAAAAGTCATTTGGAGCACTTTGGCATCATTGGAATTTCAATTTCAGGTTTATTTCATGGTGTTTTACTTTGTTACTTCATAAGGAAGTTACACCTCAAATCTTGGCCATAGGATGCAAACAAGGGTGAAATCCTGTACATTCATTCTCCACAGTCCACAAACATTACATGAGAAGCTTCTTGGAGTAGGAACTAGCTCAGAATCGTGTATGTCATTGGTGAATTTTGGAAGAAAGTTGAAATTTTGGATATCACAGTTTGGGCTTTCCATGGGCCTCTAAAACCTTTCATTCACCTATATATAAGTTCAGAAGAAGGTTCAGTGCAAGGTTGGTGATCATTTGGAGTTGGAGCCAGAGATTGGAGGTTGAGTTTCAAGAGCAAAACTGAAAATCGTGATTTCAGATTCAGAGCAATTCAAGAGCAATTGAGCCTTCCAATAACACTAGGGAGTATCCTTGAACGATTCTGCATCATCTGGAAGCAAGAATCACAGTGGAACTGCTCAAATTTCAAGCTGCAACTCAGGTTTCTATCTCTCAGAATTACTCTAGTTTTATGATGATCTTGCATGATTTAGTCTGTGGTTAAGGATTAGGAAGATGACTAGATCGTTTTAGGCTAGAAATTTGGAAGTTTCGTGACAATTCAAGGTGTGACACCATTTCTGTTGAGACTTGTAACTGCCTGATCTTGGAGTGATAGCATCATTTAGATAGCTTAGGTTGATCTATGATGGATGAGGAGAAGATCTATGGCCTTAATTATGAGATTGGTGATGATCAAGATCTTGGTGTATTTTCTGTTGCCTATCGTGTTTTAAAATCCAGTGAGAATTAGGAGAAACTAATGCCGTATTTGGATTCAGGAGGAAAAAATAAGAAGAACGGTATAAGTTTTGTTCATTTTGGTGATGGTTCCATAACCTACAACTTTTGCTTCACCGGAGAAGACGGTCGCTCAGCCACCGGAACCACCGTCTGGTTCGTCTGAGAACTTCCCTCCATCTGAAGTTTTAAACGAGGACGATGACTGACAACCATTAAATCAGTTGAATTTGAAGACTTTGTAAGCAGATCGTGTGCTTGAGATTTAATCTCAGATTTGGACTTTGACCAAGCAAAACGCGCACGTTTCATTAATGAGCTGGCAGCCTTAGAGCCTTTAGATTAGTAGACTTAGTCCATAGATCCAACGCCCCTGTTTATTTCTTGCATTTTATTTTCTTATTTGATTTTTCTTTTTTCTTTAATTCATTTTCATTGCAAAAATCATAATGAATTCAATTTTGATCAGAAAAATATAACAAAAATATATGGATGCTCATCTTTTAATTTCTGATTTTTTGGCATGCTTGGATGTTATTTTTGTGCCATTTTCCATTTAATTGGTATTTTTCCATTTTCTTTATTTCTTTAATTTTGGCATAATTCCTCATGTTTTTCCTGATTTTTGCATGATTAATTGGTATAGAATTTGGAATTGAGATTTGGCTGGCTATTAGTATAGATGTGCATGATCCCCTAGGATTTATTTCATAATTTTTAGATGACTTTAGGCTCTGTTTTGGATTAGGTTCCCATGACCTTCCATTTTAGGGCTCCCCTTTGATAACTTTAGGTTTAGAAATTCTTAGGTGACTTTCCCTTTAGATTCAATCTCTGGATTTTATACCATGAGTTCCTAACCCTCTTAGGATCCCTTAGAAAATTCCCTAGAATTTTAGGACTTGATTTCATATTTTTCTTAGAATTAACAATTGGACTACTGTTAGGATGCTTCTAACATGACCTTTCATTTAGAATGACCTCAATGGTAACCCATAGCATGAAATAAATTTCCCATTCCTTTTGTATAGTGCTTTAGACTTGTTAGAGCTTCTGTATGCTTAATTGTAGTGCTTGATTTGGTGTTTTGGTTTCCTTTTGGTAGCTTTCTTTAAGCTTGTATGATTAGGGTTTTGTAGAGCCTTAGAAGTTGCTTTCTTCTTTCCCAAACATGGTTTGCTTTGTGTGTATTCCATTCCCATCCTATGATGAAAGGTCCTTATGTGGAAGCCTCATCCCTCCTTTGGAAGGACGTGTGGCATACCACAAAAGGTAGAACCTTTGAGGGTGCCTATCTCAGATGTATGGTTGAGTGCCATGATGGATTCCCTTGGTTTCCATCATGCTTCCCATCATCATGCATTGATCTTGATGTTGATTATCATCTCTCTTGGTGGATCATTTGAAGCTTGAAGATGAAGTCTTCTCTTGAAGATAGCTTGGGCATGGAGATCAAACTACAGACTGTTGGATTGTTTTACTGCTGTTAATCTGCTTTGCTGCTGAGCTGTTGGTTTGCTGTTTTGTCTGCTGTGTGTTGCACCCCAAAATTTGACCAACATTTATTTATGAAGAAAGTTATTTCAATGTTCAAAGGTTGATACCTTTGTCAGAGAACCCAAGAGATCCCCAGAGGAATTGGTTGAAGCCAAGGTTGTGTGTCTCATAACTTGAGAGTTGTGGGAGCTCCTCAGATGATTCTGAGACTATGAGGATGAACTTGAAGATTTGAGAAAGCTTATGAGATGTCTTTAAAGCCATCATGAAGCCTAGAGAGGTCATTGTACGAGAATTCAGAGGATTCAACCATGAGTGGTGGAATTAGGGTTTGACTGGGTCAACCCTAGGTCAACTGAAGATTTGGAGAAGGTTGAGACCTAATCCAAGAGCCATGTGATCATGGAATGATGTATTGAAGTGTTATAAGGATGATTCCTAGACCAACTCATCATGATTGAGGAGTTTGAGAAGTTTCAAGCTAGGGTTTCTAAGGATTGACAGTGTAAAATCCCCTAGTTCGATCCCTATCTTCAAGGCAGTTTTAGCTTAAGATGTGATTGTCATATCATCTTTCCCACAACATGAATGTTGTATATCTTGTTCTTAGCTTTAATTTTAGTGGTAGAAGTACTTGATAGGATTTGCAGAGCTCAAGTTATGGTTTTGACAAATTACAGGTCATCTGAGGTATGTGAATCTGGGTCCTTGAAAGTCACCCAACTTGCAGACAACTTTTGCCCTAGTAGTATGATTCCTATGGATTCTTGGTCAACATGAATGTTGAAGAGCATCTTCTTAGCTTTCTAGAGAGTACTAGAAGTCCTTGATAGGATTTTTAGAACTCAACTTATGGCTTTGACAAGCCAAGGGCATTTTGGTCATTTGGAGGTTATAGGTCATTTCAAGCATAAGGCCATATCTCCTAGTTCCCAGCATCAAATGGAAAAATCTTCAACATCAAACTTGTTTATAATGATGTTTTAAGGCTAGTAGGGTGGTCATGAGATGTTGAAAAGGCTCATATCAAAAAGTGATAAAAATGGCCTAAAAATGAGGCATAAGTTAATTCAAGTGAATTTGAAAAATGGAAATCCCAAGTTATAAGTCCAAACCATGTCATGTAATAGGTCATTTTGACTTCAAATAACATTCTAAGAACAATGTTTCAGCCACAATTTTGATTTGAGGCTTGCATCATAGGGTTGCTTTGGAATTTGATTACTTGCACATGAAGGTACCAAACCAAAACAAGGAAAAACTCAATAAACAAGGAAGATATGCATTGTAACTTGTCCTAGATCTCATGTAAGGAGAATTTCAAATCAGAAACCAAAGATTACAAGGGTTTTGCATGAGATATCATGTTATGAGAAATGAGAATTCAAAATACCATGACATGAAAAGATGAAGTTCTCATTAGATGATCCTAGATGGTTCTAGACTGTTCTAAACCATTCTATATAACCATTGTGACTTGCATTGATGCAGGGTTGGTGTTAATTGGTGTAGAGAAGAGAGATTGAAATCCAAATTCCTCCATTGCAAATCACATTCAAGCTCTTGATTCTTCTTCATTGCTATCCCATTTTTCTTCACAAACCTTCTCCATACATCTTTCTGAGTGTGTTCATACTGAGTTGAGGCTCCATTGATGGAGATTTGAAGGTATTCACATTGAATTTGCAAGAAGGCAATTACCATTGGATCTTGAAGTACAAGCTTGCTACTCCAAATCTTTTGCAAACAGAAGAAGATTCATCATCCAAGGAGTGTTCTTGAAGAGTTGCAAGGCCTGAATTGAAGATCTACCATCACTACCAATCCAAGAAGCCAGGTTTGCAAAAGCTTTTCTAACTCATTATTTAGGCATGGTTAGGATGAATTCTTCGTTTAGAATTGTTAGAGACAATTAGGTGATCATTTCTGAGGAGTTTAAGATCAATTGGTGAAGTTTCAACTATGGATGCCAATTCTTGGATGAGCAAGATCTAGTGATATAATGAGTGTTAATGCAAGATTGATGGCTGATTTTGATTAGTATAATGTGAGGATCATTTTTATGTAAAGAAAGTTGAGTTTGGTTGAAGTGGAAGATTGATGATATTTTGAGATCCATGGAGATTCACATTCGGGTTGCATGATTTAGACCGTTTCAATCTATTCTAGCACCATAGTTGTATTCAGCATGGAAAATAGGTCAAGATCATGTTTTATTTTGTTAAAATTGATGAAGAAACGAAGGCGTACGAGTGAGAGGAAGTTCTGTGCATGGGAGCTGTTTTCATGGTTTTTCTGAAACCCTAGCTATCCAAGGTTGAAGACGAAGTTGGGACCGTCAGATCACGCGCTGACCATGGACTGAGAAAAGGATCCAACGGCTGGCATTTGAATTTATTTTTGGAGGGATTTCTAAAAGCAGCGAAACGTTGCGTTTCATTAAAACGCCATTCTGGGCTTTGAGTGATAATTCCTAACGCCACCCCCTTTTTCAAGCCCAATCCAATTTGAACTGAGATTCGCTTCTATTCGCACCGCGCTCTTTTTCATTTCTTTTATGTTTTTCAATTAATTTCTGATTTTAAAACTTGGGCCTAGCGCATTGATATTCAGACCCCCCTGTCTGGGCCCAAGCGCGGATTTGAACTGCTTTATCTTGCTATCTGCACCCCATGTTCATAATTCATATTATTTTCTCTCCATTTTTTTTCATACTTTAAAAAATCATATTAAATAGAAAAGTCAATATTTTTTCATGGGAGTTTTTTCTCCCTTTTCATATTTGTGTCTAGAAAAATATAAAATAAAAACATTTTGCATATCATGCATTTTAATATTTTTTGCACATTTTTTACTTTAATTGCTTTTTAATGCTTTTAAGTTGATACCTTAATTTGTAGGTTTTAGTTTAGGTAGCTCCCTTTAGATTTTTAGGTCAATCTTTTTAGGATAGTTAGATATATGTTTTAGGTTCCCCCTGGATTAATTCCATATTTTTGTGTTGAATTTTAGGATAGTTTTGATTAGATAATTCTAGGTTGTGTAGAATTAGGTTAAAACTTCAACATAGGTCCATAATAACTTTAGATTTTGGGTTTTTAGGACAATTTAGACTATGGGGCATATATGGGTATTAAGGGTAGGTATGTAGGATCCCTTAGAAATTATATTAGGATTTAATATAATAGTATGCTATTTTTAGTTGATTTTTGTATTGGTTGATTGTTTGTGTTGCCTTTAGGGCATGTTTGTTTGTTTGCTTTGCTTTGTGGGCTTGGAAAGCTTGGTATCTCATTGTGGAGCATTGTGGAGCACAGTAGAAGACTTGAAGATGCATTGAGGAGCTTGAGAGCTTTGTCTTTTTTCTTTTTGTGTTGTTTTAGGGTTAGGGATTAGGAAGAGTTTAGATGTAGATAACTTCTTTCTCAAACATGGATGGTATCATTCACCTCCATTCCTCCCTATGATTCAAAGTCCTTCCATGGTATACACCTCTCTCCTTTGGAGGGATAAGTGATTGTACCTAGGAAGTAGAACTTTTGAGGGAACCATTCCTTTGATGTTGAACCCTTATAGGTCACCTTTGGTGGTCAATAAGCAGTTCAATATCCCCCAGCTTATCCAATAAGTGATTTTCTCTGGTTTGATTGTCTTGAGAGAGGTTGAGCCTGAGCTTGAAGATGAAGACTTCATTAAAGAGTATAGAAGAGGATGAATCCTTGAGCATTGCCATTCCAGCTGGAGCTTGAACAGCAACAAGAGCAAGTTGATACTTGAAGACCCCTGAAGATAGTGAAGCCTGAAGGTGGAGCTGATCAAAGAAGTTGAAGCTTAAGGGAGAAGATGAGTTGAAACTCATGTTGTAGGGTTGAAACCTGGCAAAGCAATTGTTTGTCAAGAGTGATTGAAGTCTGAAGACTGAGTTGCTGTTGGAAGAGCTGAAGCTTGGAGTTGAGAGAGGAGTCTGTTTCTTCTTTTTCTTTTCTGTATTGTTGTGTTTTGTTTGACTTGTTTGATGCATTAGAATAAGTCCATATCTAGAATAGGTAGAATTTAGGAGCATGATTGCACTAGAGGTTGAGTTGCTCCCTCTGCTTGTATTGTTACTGTGTGGCTTTGCTTGCGGGTATTCGGTAGAGCCCAGCTCCCTTGCCCATGTGGTTTGTTTGCCTGATGGCATTTCATTTCATTTTATCTGTATGATTGCAGTTTACTGTTTATTGCTTGATAGCATGTTGTTTATATTTCAGTATGATTACTGTTATTTCATTCTGGCTTGAGGTTCAGATGAGCTTGTGGAGGCTGAAGCCCCACACACATTTCCTCCCTCACTTGCATTGCATGCATTTTACTGTTAAGCTGATGCTTTGTCTGTTTTGGTGTATCATTGACATGATTCCTTAGGACTCTCATTTCCTTTCATAAGGATTTGATGATAGAATTTTAGGTTGAAACCTATGCATGACAACTTCTAGGAGTTCCCTGTTCAAACCTCAACCATAGGATGAATACATGGCATGATAACAGTAGGACTTGATAGTCTCCCTCCTAGTTGGGCCTGTTCTCTTCTCATCTCAAAACAGTTTAAGATACAGTAATCATGAATGATTTCTTTCGTACGTTACGAGCCTTAAGCTATCTGAGAAAGGATTATGGGAGAGCTTCTTTTCCACAGTCTGGATGTTTAGTATGGTACCCTTTGGGTGACATGCGACGCATTCACTCTCAGGTCATAGTCTCTAGTGCGGTTGAAATCGCAAACACAATAAAAAACACTTCTTTCGTAAAAGACAGGAAATAAACCGTAGTTTCCCGAACTACGTGAGCTCTGATCTCTCATACCTGTTGAGAGTACGTATGCACAAGTTGGCGATGTCTTGGCGAGCTACCTTCCCCCATAACCCTTCGTAGGTCGAACTACGTTGACTTTGATTTTTCATTCTCTGAGGAGAATACGTAGACATAAAGCGCGACGCTTTGCCGAGTCATTTTTCTTTTCTTTTTCAGCCAGCCTTGATAGGTAGATAGAATAAAACCAACCCGTCCAAGTAAACCAAACAAGCGTGGATCCCGTCGAGTACGACGGACGTGAGGGGTGCTAATACCTTCCCCTTGCGTAACCGACTCCTGAATCCAGACAACGGTTGCGATGACCTTGTCTTACCCTTTTTCGTTAGGTTTTTCCGATCGTTTCCTTTCCCGTTCTGAGGGATAAATAACGAAAGGTGGCGACTCTTCTGTTGTGCCGGCACCTTATTTTCGCGAAAGCGACAGCTGGCGACTCTGCTGGGGAAGGCCCATCCCCTAGGCGAGTCAATCCTAGCGCTTGTATGTTTACTTGTTGGGTTGCGTTTATTTATCGCATTTTACTTCTCGCACTTTATTTCCCGCATTTTATTTTCAGTATAATATGATTATTTGTGCTGTTGTGGGATGGGAGTTCTGATGAGTGAGAAGCCAGACCTAGGCTTGAGTGCACCATAGACTTAGAGTGGAAATTAGTGGGCGCGTGCTTGCTTTGCAGGCACTAGTGTCTCATGAAATCCACGCTCAGACTAGGTTCATCCGGTTGGCTTCACTTTCAACCCTTTGGGTTGAGACGGTTGCTGGTTTGGTGGATTGTCGACTCTGGGGACCGATCATTTGTGATTCAGCTAAGTGAGGCCGCTTCATGAGCTGGTGATGCCACACCTTCTGGGTATCGTATCACCCCTCTTGAAAGTCTGTGACGCTGATGAACGCATAGGATGTCGTACCTTGAGTCGGTTTAGGTCCATACCTGTGAGTGGGATTGGGTTTATTGCAGGAAACTTTGACCTTCAGACTACCTGGTTTTCTTGACAGTGAATCAGTTTTGTTGGTACCAGGGTTTCTCAGTTGCAGATATGTCTGTTCTTGATAGAGCAGGTTTTGATCAGAGGATCTTATCATCAGGTGTATGTCTGTTCTTGATAGAGCAGGTTTTGATCGAGGTGTTGTCATCAGTTGTTTGTTCTTGATAGAGCAAATTTTTGGGGTCTGAAGATCTCATCAGCAGATGTTGTTTGTTCTTGATAGAGCAGATTTTGAGTTGGGGTATGAAGATCTCATCAGCAGCTGTTGTTTGTTCTTGATAGAGCAAATTTTGAGTGGGGTCTGAAGATCTCATCAGCAAATGTTGTTTGTTCTTGATAGGGCAGATTTTTGATTTGGGGTCTGAAGATCTCATCAGCAGATATTTCTCGATCATACATCCGAGGTCCTTATTATCAGACATTTGTTCTTGGCATATCAGATCTGTGGTCTTACACCGAGGTTTTCTTCTCATCAGTGGTCGTGGTTTTGTTGATACAGAATCTCCACAACAGCAGTTACCCGGATATATTATTGCATGATTGCATTTTGCATTAGTTTGCATGTCATTTGCATTTCATTAACGTGTGTCTGTGTTGCAGGTACCGTTTTCCCCGATCCAGGATTTCTTGCCTCCTATTGTATTGTTATGGCCTCTCTCAGGAAGACAGTGGCGCACAAGTTTCCTACCCCTGATGTGGTTAAGTTGATTGGTTTGATAGCTCTAGCAGGTGATTCTGTGAGGGATGAGTTCAGAAAATCTTATGGCAGGTTGCTCAGTTTGGTTTGCAAGCCTTCTGTGTTCGAGTTGAATGGGTTGCACGCTCTGCTGCAGTTCTACGACCCTCCGCTGAGATGTTTCACTTTTTAGGACTTTGTTCTCGCGTCGACGTTGGAAGAGTATGCTGATTTGCTAGGTGTGCCTATCAAGAGGCAGATGCCTTTTGTCCACATGGATGCTGAGCCTGATCTGGCTGGTTTAGCTTCTTCACTTCATTTGGACGCTTCAAAGTTAGTAGTGACTAGTTGGAACAAGGTTCCTGGGTTCTCCTTGCAGTTTCTGGTGGTTAAGGCCCAGCAGTGTGCCAAAGACAGATGTTGGGACGCATTCAATGCCATCCTCGCTTTATGCATATATGGCATTATTCTGTTCCCCAACATGCCTGATTTTGTAGACTTTGATGCGTTTCACATCTTCGCTTCAAGGAATCCAGTCCCTACCCTGATAGGAGATGTCTATCACTCAATCCACTACAAGAATGAGAACAGAAGGGGGAACAATATCTCATGCTGCGTACCCTTGCTGTATAAATGTCTTGATAGTCATCTGCCCAAGAGGGGTCCTTTCGTCTTGTCTGCAGCCACAGCTGAGTGGCCTGAGCGTTTGATGAGTTTGTCTGCAGAAGATATTGATTGGTTCGACAGAGACAGGTTAGGTACTGAGGTGATCTTCAGTTGCAGCGGGTTCTCTAATGTACCTCTGATAGGTAGGAAGGGTTGCATAAACTACAATCCGTCGTTGCTGGTTCGACAGTTCGCGTATGCTTTGAGAACTCCGCCGAAGGAGGAAGAGGTACAGGAATCTCTGTACCTCACGGGTATTCTAGAAGGGGATCTGTTGTCCAAGATTCAGCGTGCGTGGAATAGTATCAATAAGCGAGGAAAGCCTTTGCTGGGAAAAAGCAATAATCAAGCCTACCCTTCTTACTTGACATGGATCAGAGCCAGAGCCAATGCTATAGGGATACCGTTTCCTCATGCCAAGCCAGAAAGTCCTCCGATGATCGAAGAGCCTACTACTGTGCCCATTCATCAGCATAACCAGGTATTAGCTGAGCGAGATGAATTGAAGCGGGAGAACGCAGAACTGGAGAAGGAATTAGCTCAGCTCCGAAGCGAGAGGAACGAGGCCATGCATGCTTTCAAAAAGCAGACCGAGTTGGTGAACCAACTGGGTACAGACCTGACGAAGCAGATCGCCGAGCGTGAATGCTTGGGTCAAGACTTCAGGGCTGTCAACGACGTGCTAGCTACGAAGAAGCAGCATTTGGACGAGGCATATCGGAGGATATCCAAGTTCGACCAGCACTGGAAGGCTTCCCTGGCCACCAGGAAAGAGCGAGAGGATAAGCTGATGCTGCAGATCTCCAAGCTGGAAGCCGAGGTGAAGGACAGTGAGCAGAGATTTGATGAAGAAACCGCCCGCAGATACGCCGCCGAAGGCCAGCTCAACAAAGCTCTCGCTATCCTGAAGGAGCGCGAGCTGAAGTTTGAGTCTAAGAAGCGGAAATTAGAAGATTGCTTCGGCGAAGGAGCATGGGAAGGTTCAATCGAAGGACTTCAGTATACCATTGTGCAGAGGGAACTACTCGTCGAGGGGTTGCTCACTTTGCCAGATCATCCAGAGACGAAGGAGTTATTAGCAGAGTATCGCGCCCGTGGCCGTACTTGACTATTTGTATTCCTTTTGTTTTGATCTTTCTTGTATGCTGACCATCACCAGGCTTGTTGGCTGAGGTCACGCTGTTGATTTGTCTTGTACTTGCTGATGCTATGTACTGCCTTGATAGGCTTTCCTTTATATATGAGATTGATGTTTCCATGATTGGGCTCAGACTTCTTCTTATTATTATTATCAGCACTGGCACTCAGGCACTAGGATCGGGGGAAATCTCCCAAATACACAGACACACGCATGCATCTGTATGAAGCATTTGCATGGTGTACATTTTGTTGTTTTTCCTAACCTTTAGTGTTTGCAGGTTTTTTCAGGTTCACAGGTTCCAGGCTGTTTCCGGTGACTCCAGGATTGATCAGAGACTAATTCACCGTTATCCAACTCGAGCTAATCAGACCAGGATCATGGATCAGGTGCAAACAGATGTTTAGGAGCTCCGTGAGCGGATGGATCGCTTTATGGAACTGATGCAGGTGGTCGCCAATGGTCAAGACCAGCTCTGAACTTTGGTTCAGCCTTTGATCTCCAGGGTTGATAGTAACGACATACTTCATGGCGGGGCTGTGCCTACTCCTCCACCAGTTGATACTCCGCAGAATGGTGTCCCTGTGGCCGGGGGCAACGGCAGTGCTAATGGCAATGTGATGGCCAACATCGGACTCAATGCGACGGGCGTCGACAATGGGAGTCTGGGAGCTAATGTCAACATCGGGCCGGTCAACGGTAATGCTGGCGTCGGGAACCTGTTGGTGCCTCAACCTTGGCTTAAGGATCACCAGGATGATGTGTTTTCTCAAAGAGGTGCAGAAGCGGGAGCTGAATGCTGAAGCACGGCTCAGATTCAAAGCACTTGAAGATAAAATGAGAGATATTAAGAATCAGAATACTTTGGGCGTTGATGTGTCCAAGCTGGGGTTAATTGCTGATTTCAAGGTACCTCCTAAGTTCAGGGTGCCTGACTTTGAGAAATATAAGGGCACCACCTGCCCTCGTGTCCACTTGCGATCGTACTACAGGAAGATGTCTGCCTATTCCGAAGATGAGAAGTTGCTGATGCACTTCTTCCAAGATAGTCTTTTTGGGCCATCTCTCGAGTGGTATATGGGCTTGGAGCCCACTAGCGTGCGCATATGGAAGGATCTCGCTGAAGCGTTTGTCCATCACTATCAGTACAATAACGACTTGGCCCCGAACCGAGTCCAGCTCCAGAACCTTTCGCAGCGAAATAATGAAGGATTTAAGGAGTACGCCCAGCGGTGGCGTGGTTGGCTGCTCGGGTTCAACCGCCGATGGTTGAGCGCGAGCTCGTGCAGATGTTTGTTGCTACCCTCCCGGGGTTGTACTATGAAAAGTTAGTCGGCGGTATGTCTGGGACGTTCTCGGCTCTCATTACCATGGGCGAGCACGTCGAGAATGGTATCAAGATCGGGAAAATTCAAGGTGAATCATCCTCAGCTGGAGGAGGCGGAAATAAACCTTATGCTGGTAAACGACGAGAAGGAGATGTGAGCGCTGTGACCAACGCTCGAAGAAAGGGCAAGGGCCCTCAGCAACAGATAGCCAGTATAAATATCCCAGCAGCTCCGCAGCAGCAGCAGCAGCAACCGAATCAACAGGGATATAGAAAGTACCAGAATCGGGCACCTTTGATAAACCGTCACTTCGAAGCACCGCCTATGTCGTATGCGCAACTCTTGCAGACTTTGCTTCAGCTTCAGTTAGTTCAGAAGAGGACGATGGCTCCCTTGGCAGGGGCACCTCCACCAGGGTACGACGCAAATGCCACTTGCGACTTCCATACAGGGGCACCAGGCCACACGATCGAGAACTGCAAAGCCTTTAAGCATAAGGTGCAGGATTTGGTAGATGCCAAGATTATCAACTTCTCCGACAATGTGCCCAATGTCACGAAAAACCCTATGCCGAATCATAGGGGAGGCGGGGTGAACGCCATTATCGAAGAAGAGAGTGCAGATCTGTTGACTGATGTCAAAGACCTTAAGACGCCGCTTAGTTTCGTCAAAGCTAAGTTGTTGAAGAAAGGGTTCTTTCCAGGATGCAGAGAGTTATGCATGGACTGTGCTACACATTCTGATGGGTGTGAGCAGCTGGTAGAAGGAATCCAAATTCTGATGACTGAGGGTATTTTGCAGTTCAACCGAAGGGCTGAAAGTGTATCAGGAGAGGTTGTGTTGAAGCAGGCCGATGAAGTCGCCACCATCACCATTCCTCGCCAACCAATAACTATTTCTGCGCCCCGACCGCCTACAATCACTATTACCAAAGCTGGGCCGATCCCATTCGAGAGCACTAACGCCGTTCCGTGGCATTATGGGGCTGAAGTCTATTGCAACGGTCAAAAGTTAGAGCTGGAGCCGTATGGGTCGACTGTGCAGAATCTCGCAGGAATCAGCGGTATTACCCGAAGTGGAAGAGTGTTTGCACCGTCGGAAGTAATGACAGATAAAGTGGTCAGAGCTGATGCTGCTAATAAGGGTAAAGGCAAAGTCGTCGAAGAGGCCCCGTGTGGGGTAGAGAAGGATTTGCTGGTCAAAGATGTCGAGGAGTTTATGCGGTTAATCAAGAAGAGCGACTACAAGATTGTAGACCATCTCCATCAGACGCCTTCGAAAATTTCTATTCTCAATTTGTTGCTATGTTCTGAAGCGCACCGCAACGCGCTGCTGAAGGTATTGAATGCTGCCTATGTACCGCAAGAGATATCTATGAATCATCTAGAAGAGGTGGTAGCCCATGTTAATGCTGGCAACGGGCTAGGTTTCACAGATTTAGAGCTGACTCCTAAAGGGAGAGATCACAACAGCGCCTTGCACATCTCGATAGAGTGCAGAGGCACAATCATGTCGCACGTCCTGGTGGACACGGGTTCATCACTTAATGTGCTTCCGAAGAAGGCATTAATGAAGTTGGACACTCGTGGATTGCTTTGCACGCCCAGTGATCTGGTGGTGAAAGCATTTGACGGAACTAAGCGCCACGTTTTCGGGGAGTTGACCCTGCCGATCCAAGTCGGTCCGGAAACGTTCGACACAATCTTTTATATCATGGACATCATGCCCGCCTACAGTTGCCTCTTGGGCCGGCCATGGATCCATGCTGCTGGTGCCGTGACCTCCACATTGCACCAAAAGCTCAAGTATGCTGTCGGAGGAAGCATAGTAACCGTGTGCGGTGAGGAGGACATAATGGTGAGCCATTTGTCATCCTTTAAGTATGTTGAAATGGATGGCGAAATCCATGAAACTCTCTGCCAAGCATTTGAAGCCGTCAAGGTGAAAGAGGTAGCTCCTGTCGTCACAGAGAAGCCAGAGATGAATCTCTCCTCATTCAAAGAAGCTCGGGCCGTCGTCCAAGCCGGATCCACCCCAGGCTGGGGGCATATTTTGGAGATACCGATCAAGCAGGATAAGTTTGGATTGGGGTATTCTCCTGAAGCTGAAGCTTCTTCTTCTTCGTCTAGCAGTGCGTCACGGGGCAAGGGGTGTTGCACCCTAAAATTTGCCCAACCTTATTTACTTGGTTTATGTTTCATTGTCATTAGCATTTGCATATAGAGTCATGTACATAGACTAATCATCTGCATAGCATAAGCATAGCAAGTCATACAACAGGGGGATCAAGCATTATTCTCATCTCTAGAGGCCTATCAAGAGGATATTATCCTAATTCAATCTCATTCAAGTCATCAGGAAAGAATTTGAAAGCAGAGAGTTCAGCAGATCAAGCCTTGAGTCCAGCTCCTAGTTGAGGGTATCTGAGGGTCAACAAGAGGGTTGTGAGCTGTGAGTTGAAGGCATGGAGAGTATCTAGACATTATGAGAGACTTAGAAAGTCATTTGAAGAAGGAGACAAGTCATTGATGAGAGCACAAGAGTTATAGCTGAAGATAGTCAACTAGGGTTTCATCTGGGTCAACCCTAGGTCAACCCTAGGTCAATTGACTGATTTAAGGGGCATTCAAGTCTAGTGGAGAGATGTGGGGTTCATCATTGGACATATAGAGAGGATATGGAGATATGCCAAGAAGAATTCAAGAGAAATCAAGGAGAAGAGGAGTTTCTAAATTAGGGTTTCTATGTAAAATCCCCTAGTTTAGGTCAAATTTCCAAGCAAGATAAGTCAAAATGCTAGCTTCAAATGGATCCTTGGCCAACATGAAACTTGTAGAGGATCTCAAGACCTTTAATTTGAGTGGTGGAAGACATCAAGGAGATTTATAGAACTCAAGTTATGGTCCTTGCAAGTTACAGGTCATCTGAGGTATCTGAAATTTTGTCTGTGAAAGTGACTTGACTTCCAAGCTAGTTTTACCCCTCAAGGAGATTTCAAATGAATTCTTGGTCAACATAAGAATTGTTCCTCATTGTCTTAGCTTTCTAGAATGGTATAGTATGCCTTCATATGATGTGTGGAACTCAACTTATGGTCTTGGCAAGCAAAGGGTATTTTGGGCATTTGTGAATTACAGGTCATTTTAACCTATGTCCAAAACTCATACAAGGAGGCCTCAAATGGAAAAACTTACAACATCAAACTTGCTCCAAATGTGATTTTAAGTCTAGAAAGAAGGTCACAAATTGTTGGAAAAGCTCATAACATGAAGTTGCATGATTGGTCCAAATTTGAACTAAAATGGCTTATAATTTGAATAAAGTCAAAGTGAAAAATGGTTTGAGAGATTTATAAGTCCAAATGGAGACTTCCAATATATGATTTTGAATGGAAAAGACATTCTAAGAACAATGGTTCAAGTACTTTTTTGAGCTTAGTGAAAAAAATCAAAGTTATTCATGGTTACTTGCATTTGAAGAAACATTTCAAAAATCAACCAATGTGGAATGCAAGGGAATGTGGCAAGATGGTTCTAGAAAGTTCATGTGAGCCCTATATATTCATGAGATCAGAATTGAGCAAGGGTTGGATTCATTTTTCACAAAAATCTCACAAATTCTCTCCATTCTTTCTCATTGCATTTTCACCTCAATTTCTCAAATTCTTCACCAATCACCATCAAAATCAATTTCATCATACTGATTCATCATCATAGATCAGAATTCAACCAAGAACAAGGTGTGATCAATCCATTTTCGAGCACTATAATCATCAACATCAAAATTGCAATTTCCATTGGAACTCAAGATCCAGTGCAAGACTCCTCAAAGTGTTGCATACAGAATCAAGTAGTGCAATTGTAGATCAAGATCCAAGCCTCAAAAGCCTCAGATCCACGAATTTCATCATCATCCACAAGCTTTCACACCAGGTGCATTTTCTCTGCCACAGCTTGATTTAGTTAGTTTAGCATGGTTTTGTTAGTTTAGATATGATGTAGGATGTTAGTAGAGCAGTTAGGATGAGTTTGGAGTAGTTTAGTGATGATTGTTGACAGGTTGCTAGAACTGTTAGGACTTAGAACTTGCAGTAGAGTGCATGGTAATCTTAGGTTGTTAGCGCAGGATGATCACCATTAGTCATGGAAGAGATTAGTCTAGGTTTGATGGAGAATTATGCTGGTGAGTTGCAGAGTATTTCCATGGTGACCAGAAATTGTTGCGCTCGGGTTGAGTGATTTGTTGAGTTTCAGAGCAAGCTAATGCCATAGACGTATAGAGGGAGAGATTCTGAGTGTTTTTCATGTTTATATCGTGGCGTTTTATGGACTGTGGAGAGAGAACTGAGAGCTTGAAGTTGGCTCGTGCATGGCTTCCATGGAGTGTAAACCCTAATTCTCATGAACTATTGAAGAAGACGAAATCGTGGCTGTCCATTTCGTGTTGGACCTTTGACCTCAGAGCCCATCGTGTGGCTGAGGTTTAATTCTGATTTGGAGGGAGATGCGTTGGTGCCCTAAACGCACCGTTTCATTAATTGAAACGGGCGGGCCTGAGTGTGTTTTGATATCCCCACCCCCGTGACTTGAGCCCAATTCAATTTGCACGTGAAACTCCTACTATTTTCACCCCCTGCGTCCTTTTTTTATTTTTCATTGTTTCTGACTTTGTTCTGGGCCTAGTGCAAAGTGCTACGCACACCCCCCGTTTACTGGCCCATCCTGAATTTGAACTGGGGCGCTTGGCTATTAGTACCCCCCCCCCCCCCCTTTTATTTCTTTCTATTTCTTTTTTTCAATTTCTTTTTATTGTCATTCATTTTTGAAAATTCATAATAAATAGATAAAAAAACATTTTTAATCCATTCTTTTTACATCATTTTCATTAGAATGTGTAGAAAATTGTCATTAAATAAAATTGCATTTTTATTTTTATTTGATATTTTTTCCATATTTTCCAAATAAATGGCATTTTAAATAGTTTCATTTCATGCATGATTTTGTTAATTTTTGTTCTACTAGATGCTTTCATTTTTTTTTGTTCATTCTTTTTAGGTTGCTTAGATGAGATATTGAACTTGTAGAAACAATTTAGTTCCCATTTTTAGAAATTAATTTTAGGTGTTTTATGTAGGCTTGAACAACATGAACAAATTAGGGTTTTTTAGGTGATGACTTAGGAAGTTTGATTCTTTCCCTTAGGACTTAGGATTTAACTAGATTAGTTATGGGACTATAGGGGCTATGGGTAGTTACCAGATCCCTTAGAGAAAAAGTCAGGATTCCCCTACTGCTATTAATACTCTGTGTATGTCTGATTGTCTGGTGTGGTGTGCCCTCTGGGGATTATTGCTTGCTTGCTTGGATATTGGGATTGTCTGGGGACCTGGGAGAGCTGAAGACTTGAGGAGATGAAGACCATTGGAGATCCAGAGATTGAGGATCAACTGCCAGAGTTGGAGAGGAGGTTCTTGCTAGCAGCTGTTGAGGAGACTAGGGTTTAGGAGCTAGGCAGAGCTCTAGATTAGAAAGCTTGTTTCTCAAACATGGAATGCCTTGTCTGCATCCATCCTTTCTCTATGATTCAAAGTCTCTTTCAAATATCCACCTCCTTCCTTTGGAAGGATCAGTGAATATATTTGAAAGATAGAACTTTTGAGAGGAAACTTTCTGTTTAATGTTAACAGTTGATGAACCACCCTTGGTAGGTAATTAACTGTCTAACATTCATTCACTTCACTCTTGTGACTGATTCCTCATCCTGGAGGTTTGAGCATGAAGAAAAGCCATTGCAGATGGAAGATAGATGATCAAAGCCCTTGCCTGAGGGCCATGAAGATGGAGATTGATGCTTGTTGGAGCCTGTAGCTGATTGGAGATTACTTGAAGCCAGATGTTAATTCAGAGCTGCTGATGCTGTTTATTTTGCTGTTGTATTTCATTTCCTGATGTATTGATTGGTTTTCTGGACTGTATTGTTTGCTGTTTACCCTGTTGGGTTGAAAGTGAATCCTGTTCACTTTTGCCTATTGTTTTCTAGGTTCGAGGTTGAGTGGGACTCCCTTGCCTCGCTTGTACTGTTGCATCCATGCATTTTACTGTTTTACTGTATTATATCTGGTATTGTTTCTGTTTCTGCCTATCCCGTAGGATCTCTGTTTCTCTCTGTGCAAGAGAGGAGCATGATAGACACTAGGTCTTAACCCATGCATGATAACATTAGGGTAGTTTGATTCCCTTCGCAACCGTAGGGTAGGGTTCTGTCTCTTTCTTTCTCAAAACAAACAGAAAAAACATAAAGATTTCAAACTCGATAAAAGACACTTCTTCCGTAAAAGAATGTGAACTCATCAAAGCATCATTTTTGTCCGCTTGGACTGTTAATCAAGAAAACCTTTTTTCAGAAGGAATAAAATCAATCAAGGACAGACTTGTGTCGTACGTGGCCCGAACTACGTTTGCTCTGATCTTTCATGCTGTGTGAAAGTACGTAGGCATAGGATGCGATATCCTAGCGAGCAACCTTCCCCTCCTTTCCCGTAGGTAGGCGAACTACGTTGACTCTGATTTCTCGTTCCAGGCGGGAATACGTAGGCATAAAGTGCGATACTTTGCCGAGTCATTTTTATTTTCATTTTATTTTCTTTTTCACCCTCGACCCATAGTTTAGATAGAATAACAATCCATACCCGAAAACAAGCGTGGATCCCGTCGAGTACGACGGACGTGAGGGGTGCTAATACCTTCCCCTTGCGTAACCGACTCCCGAATCCAGGTTTTGGTTGCGACGACCATACCTTTCCCGTGTTGTGCGAGGTTTACTCTGAGCGTTTCCTTTCCCTCCCGTGGGATAAATAACGCACGGTGGCGACTCTTCTGTTCAGCCGGCGCCGATTTTCGCAGTAGCGACAGCTGGTGACTCTGCTGGGGAGCCAACGTCCCCTGGCTGCTAAGGACTGCGATAGTTCTTATGCATTTGGGATCCAACGTCCCTTAAGAGAGTCAATCCTAACGCTTGTTTTCCCGTCGAGGGTTTTGTATGGATTTATATTTCTGACCTTTATTTTCAGCATTATATATATTGTTTATTATTGCTGTATTTGGGGTGTGACGGGTGTTCTGATATTGAGAGATAAGCCGGACCTGGGCTTGAGTGCACCTAGAATTAGCGTAGAAAGTAGTGGGCGCGTGCCGGCTTTGCTTGCATTAGTGTCTCATGAAATCTACACTCGGACGAGGTTCTTCTGGTTGGCTTCTTTTTCTACCCTTTGGGTCGAAGGGGTTGTTGGTCAGCTGAATTGTCGACTCCGGGAACCGATCATTTGGAAGTTGGCTGAGTGAGGCCTCTTCAGGATTTGATGATGCCACTCCTTCTGGGAATCGTATCATCAACCCTGAAAGTCTGTGACGCCGACGACCGCATAGGATGCCGTACCTTGTGTCAGTTATAGGGCCACCCACCTGTGAGGGGATTTGGGGTTATGCAGGTAACCAGACCTTCAGATACCGGTTATTTCTTGATCAGAGATCCTGGTTATTTATGGAGAGTTATGAGGTCTGTCAGAGACCATTTGGGGATGTGTTATGAGGTCTGTCAGAGACCATTTGGGGATGTGTTCTGAGGTCTGTCAGAGACCATTTGGAGATGTGTTCTGAGGTCTGTCAGAGACCAATTGGAGATGTGATTTGAGGTCTACCAGAGACCAATTGGAGTTATGGTTTGAGGTCTGTCAGAGACCAGTATTGGAGCTTTGTTTTAGGTCTATCTGAGACCAGGGTTTGATGACTTCTGGGTGGTCTATCTGAGACCTTTCTTGATTGGGTTCAGGCTATTCAGCTGAAGCTTTGGCCCCTGTTGCATGTTACTTGCATTGCATTGCCTGCATATCCATTACCATTTGCATTTCACTAACGTGTGTCTGTGCTGTAGGTGCATTTGCATTTCCCTAGTTCTAGTGCCCAGACTTCTGAGTGTTGATTATGGCTAGTTTGAGGAAAACAGTTGCGTACAAGCTGCCTTCACCTGATATTACTTCTTTGCTTGGTCTGATATCTCTTGCCGATGAGGAGGTTAGGAGAAGCTTCAGAATGAGCCATGGGAGATTACTAAGATTAGTCTGTAAGCCCACTACTGATGAGATGAACGGGCTATACACCTTGATGCAGTTCTATGACCCCGCATTGAGATGCTTTACTTTTGCTGACTTCATTCTAGGACCTACTATTGAGGAGTATGTGGAGTTTACCGAGCTTCCTATGCAGAATGAGGTTCCTTTTATTCACTCTGCTGCTGAGCCCAAGTTGGAGGACTTAGCCAAAGCCTTACATATGGACGCTGCAGAACTGTTATTGACTTCTTGGCTTGGGGTCTCAGGTTTCTCTCTTGATTTCTTAGTTGTCAAAGCTCGGGAGTACGCCAAGAACGGTTGTTGGGTGGTTTTCAATGCTATTTTGGCTTTATGCATCTATGGAATTGTGCTGTTTCCTAACTTGCCCAACTTTGTGGATTTGGATGCTTTCTATCTGTTTGCTGCAGGCAACCCGGTGCCAACGTTGATCGGAGACTTCTACCACTCATTGCACTATAAGAATGAAAACCGAAGGGGAAAAGTCGTTTACTGCTGTGCTCCTCTATTAAATATGTGGTTCAAGAGTCACCTTCCCATAAAGGGACCATTTGTAGACAGTGCAACCTCAGCCAGTTGGTCAGAACGCCTGATGAGGCTATCTTCCGAAGACGTTGTATGGTTTGATCGAGATTTGTTGGGGTCTGAGCTCATCTTTAGTTGTTCTGGGTACCCTAATGTGCCGCTGATAGGAAGAAAAGGGTGTATCAATTACAACCCCTCTCTATTCATTCGTCAGTTCGGATATGCGCTGAAGAATCCACCTCAGGAGGAAGAAGTACAGGAATCTCTGTACTTCACCGGAGGCGTGAAAGGGGAGTTATTAGCCAAGTTGCAACATGCCTGGACGCGTATTAACCGCAAAGGGAAACCACTGTTAGGTAAGAACGATTGCCAGGCCTATGCACCTTATAGAGTTTGGATTCAGGAGAGGGCTAGTCAGTTGAGGATGCCGTTTCCAGATGCACCAATTCTTGTTCCCGTTCCGGTAGCAGAGCCAACTACTGTTTCTAGGGAAGTCTATGAACAAGTTGTGAGAGAAAAAGAAGCCTTGATGAAGATTAATGAAGGGTTAGAGCAAGAGTTAGCCCAAGTACGCAGCGAGAAAAACAAGGCCGTATATGCTTTCCAGCAACAGATCGAGCTAGTAAACAGACTAGGGGCTGAGTTGACCGAGGAAAAGAAAAAGCGCGAACGTCTGGGGCAAGAGTTCAGAAGCTCCCATGACATGCTGGAAGCCAAAAAGAAGGCGCTCGACGCAGCACACCGAGAGATATCCTCTTGCAATAAGACTTGGAATGCTACACTCACTAACAACAAGAAGAGGGAAGATAAGCTGAAGCAGCAAATCTCCGACCTCGAAGAGAAGTTGAAGTCTAGCATCAAGAAGTGTGAGGAGGAAGTGATGACCCGGTATAGTGTCCAGCATGCACTGAACAAGGCAATCAAATCCAGAGATGAAGCAGTGTCTCAGAAGCGAAAGTTAGAAGATTGCTTCGGAGAAGCAACATGGGAAGAAACTGCTGAAGACGTGCGCCGTGTCCTTAAGAGGAGAAACCAGCTTGTTGAAGGGCTGCTTGATCGACCAAGCCATCCGGAGACCAGGAAGTTGATAGAGGAGTACCAGACTTTTGGGAGGATTTGATCATTTCATGTAGTAACTTGTATGCTTTATTTGCATAGTGCTGACCATCACCAGGATTGTTGGTTGAGGTCATGCCTTCTTTATACTCTCAGCGATATTGTACCCTGGGCTTATTGATTCTCTCTGCAATATATGAGGCTTTCTATGATTCAGCTCCGATATTCCTATTGTCAACACTGTCACCACACCGGCACCTTCGCACTAGAACTGGGGGAATGAACTTCCCTAATGCACAGACACATTGCATTGCATTCATATTCATATTGCGTTACAGGTAATCTTTGGGTGGTGTCTTATTTCCTGCTCTGTATCAGGTACTCAACAGGATTGCAGATCAGCATCCGCACCGCTACTCTACACGCTCCAATTGTCGAAAAGTCATGGACCAAATGCAGAACGAGATGCAAGATGTGCGCGAGAAGCTCGCTCTCTTCATGCAGACCATGGAAGCTATAGCAAAAGGGCAGGAGAATTTGCAGGCCATGGTCCAGCCTCTGTTGGCTCGAAACGCTGGTCATGGTAATGAAGATCATCAGTCTGTCCGGGTTGATACTGCTCATGGAGACGGCACTCCCACGCCAGTGGCTCCGCCCGTAGTCAATATGCCTGCTGCTAATGTCAACAACGCTACCGCTGCTGTGAATGGTAACGTTGGAGTGGGGAATGAAACTGCTGTCCATAATGCTGGGCTGGGTGATGTCAATTTGGGGGATAATCTAGGAGGCAATGGCTTTGTCAATACTGGGTTCGGATTCAACGATCAGGGATTCGATAACACTGGCAAGTATGGCTTTAATGCTCAAGGCTTTGGGCAAGATGGTTATGGTATGGTCAATCAGGGTTACGGAGGCTTTGGAAACGGAAATGGTACTGGATTTATGGCTTTTGGTCCCGCTGGAGGTGTTCAAGGGTACGGCAACAGAGGCCGAGGTCCGGGGATGAATCAGATCAGAGCTGGGCGTAATAATGGATATGATGGGTACGGGGCTGGAAACGGTATGTGGCAAGAGGATCAGCAGGAAGACGCCTTCTCCGGAGGAGGTTTTGAAGGGCCGATGGATGATTCCCAAAAGATTAGAATGCTGGAAGAGCAGATGAAGGGAGTCTTAAATCAAAGTGCTGTGGGATTGGACATGGCGACAATGGGCTTGGTACCTGGCTTGAGGGTGCCAATTAAATTCAAAGCTCCTGCGTTCGATAAGTATAAAGGAGACACATGTCCGAAAGTGCATGTACGAGCTTATTACAGAAAGATGTCTGCGTACTCCACTGATGAAAGAATGCTAATGCATTTCTTTCAGGATAGTCTGTCGGGCCCTTCCCTAGAGTGGTACATGGGGTTGGAGCCAACTGATATCAAGACTTGGAAGCAATTGGCGGAGGCATTTGTAGCCCATTACAAATATAACAGCGACCTGGCACCCAATCGGGTCCAGTTGGCCGGGCTTTCGCAGAAGAAGGGGGAGAGTTTTAAAGAGTACGCGCAAAGGTGGCGTGATATGGCTGCCAGGGTCCGTCCTCCGGTGGAAGATAAGGAAATGAATGACATGTTTGTCGGCACATTCACCGGGCTGTTTCATGATATGCTGTTTCATACGTCTCTGGCCAGTTTTTCAGACCTGATTCTGATGGGGGAAAAGATTGAACGTAATATTAAGCAAGGAAAGTTCCAAGTCGAGGAATCAACTGCATCTGGCAGTAATAGGAAAGCTTATGGTGGGCGCCGTCAGGGCGAGGCAAGCGCGGTATTTGGAGGCCGAGGCCGAGGCCGAGGCAGGGGACGAGGTCAATATCGTCAGCCGCAGCAGGTGTCGAGTGTTACTATCCCATATCAACAACAACCGCTCCAGCCACAACAACCGGTTCAGCAACAGCCAATGCCACAGCAGCAGCAGCCTCAGCAGGGGGCACAGCAGGCTCAACGAAGATTCCAGGGTAGTAAACCGAGAAGAGTGTTTGAGAAGCCTCCCTCAACCTATGCTGATTTATTGCAGACATTGTTGGGATTAAACCTGGTAGAGAAAAGAACTCTGGCGCCGATAACGGGAGCTCCCCCGTTCGGCTACGATGCAAGCAGGCACTGTGAGTTTCATTCTGGGGCCCCGGGCCACGATATAGAAGGTTGCCACGCTTTTAAGCACGTTGTGCAGGATCTTTTAGACAACAAGACTATCAATTTCGGAACGGCAGGTCCGAATATAGTCCAGAAACCCATGCCTAACCATGGGGCAAACGCCGTTCTGACTGAGGAAGGTCTGAATCTTATTATGAATGTTGAAGATTTAAAGACGCCGCTGAGCGAGATAAAGAGCCGACTGTTGCAAGGAGGTGTTTACCCAGGATGTAACGAGTATTGCTTAGATTGTTGGACCCTAGCTGGGGGGTGTGAGGATTTGAAGAAAGGCATTCAGGCTTTAATTGATGAGGGCATATTGCAGTTTGATCGAGCGGCAACTGACGAGCCTGCAGGGGCAGTAGTGGATAATCGGAGTGATGTGGCCACGGTAACGATTCCTCGGAAGACGATCACTATTGCAGCACCGGCTCAGCGACCACCGATCACCATAACTAAAGCCGGGCCAATCCCGTACGAGAACACGAAAGCAGTCCCATGGTCATATGGGTTAGAGGTGTATTGTGACGGGATAAAGATTGATGTTAACAAACAGCCAGTGGAGATTGTGGATAATGTCGTTGGCTCAGGAGGCATGACGAGGAGCGGCAGGATCTTTATATCTCCTGAAGTGGAGGCTGAAAGGCTAGCGAAAGGAAAGGGGAAAGCGGTTGAGAATGTTCCGGTACAAGCAAGTGAAAAAGAAGCGGCATCGAAGGATGTGGAAGAATTCATGCGCTTAATTCGAAAAAGTGATTATAAGATTGTGGAGCATCTGCAGCAGACACCGTCCAAGATATCTATTCTGTCATTGCTGTTGTGTTCGGAAGCCCACAGAAACGCTTTGCTGAAAGTCCTGGACACTTCTTTTGTACCTCAAGACGTCTCCGTGAATCAGCTAGAAGGAGTATTGGCACATGTGAATGCAGGCCACAGTCTGGGTTTTACCGATTTTGACTTGACTCCGAAAGGGAGAGATCATAATATGGCATTACACGTATCTGTTGAGTGTAGAGGATCAGTAATGTCGCACGTATTGGTTGACACCGGATCATCTTTGAATGTGCTGCCTAAGAAGGCGATGATGAAGCTGGATGTTCGAGGGATTTTGTGTACACCCAGTGACTTGGTAGTCAGAGCATTTGACGGCACGCGGAGAACAGTCTTCGGATCGATTACCTTGCCTCTGCAAGTGGGGCCGGAAGTGTTTGCAACGGAATTTTATATCATGGATATACAGCCTGCGTATAGCTGCTTGCTTGGAAGACCCTGGATTCATGGGGCAGGGGCTGTCACGTCTACCCTGCATCAGAAGTTAAAGTACATGGTCGGAGACAGCGTAGTCACCGTGTGCAGAGAAGAAGACATCCTGGTCAGCCATTTATCTTCATTCAAATATGTGGAAGTCGACGGGGAGATCCACGAGACACCATGCCAGGCATTCGAAGGTTTGCGCATCAAGGACAAAGGTCCCGGGCCGAGCAAAGTGCCAGAGATAGCTGTCTCATCGTATAAAGAAGCTCAAGCTCTAGTAGAAGCAGGAGAAGCCAAGGGCTGGGGCAAAGTGCCGGACATTCCTGTGAAGATGGACCGGTTCGGACTGGGGTACCGACCGTCGTCATCAACTCCTTCCGTGGGAGCCCCCCGTTTCAGAAAGCCAATTATCATCTCTGCCAGTGGAGTATGTCATGAAACTGTCAATGCTGCTTCAGAGTCTGATGAAGGAGACAGTGACTGTGATATGGATGCCTGGATTCAGCCAAGCGCGCCAGGACAAGGACTGTGCAACTGGTCTATTCAGGAGCTTGTTCCTGTGACTTTTAAACAGTAATGCTTTGCTTTATTAATTGTTGAATAATCTGATGTCTTGCCCGGGGCATCAGGATTTGCTTAGGGCTGTGTTGTTATAAACATTGCGTGTTAATCATTAAATAAATGGCGTTTTTTCATGTGCAAATACCGTAATCTCTGTCTTTCTTATTTTGTATTTTTCAATAAAATGGCAATGTGGTTATTCGCTTTATACGCATTTTGAAGCACTTAACCATTCCTTTTGCAGGATAACATTTTCAGATGACATCCTTGAACCACCTATGACTCGTCCCGACTTCGAGCACCCGGTATTCCAGGCCGAAGAAGAGGTTGTCGAAGATAGCGACGTTCCTGAAGAACTGTCTTGGTTAGTGAAGCAAGAGGAAAGAGCCATTCTGCCTCACGACGAGGTCATCGAAATTATCAACTTGGGGTCGGAAGGGGTTGAGAAAAATATTCGTATCGGAGCCGCACTGCAGAGTGAGGTCAAGCGAAGACTGGTCGAAATGCTCCAAGAGTATAGTGATGTATTCGCTTGGTCGTATGAGGATATGCCGGGGCTCGATACAGACATGGTCGTACATCGCCTGCCACTGAAAGAAGATTGCCCGCCGGTCAAACAAAAGCTTCGCAGAACTCGACCAGACATGGCAATGAAGATCAAAGAGGAGGTGCAGAAACAGTGGGACGCTGGGTTCCTGGCTGTGACGAAGTATCCTTCATGGGTTGCCAACATCGTACCAGTGCCAAAGAAAGATGGCAAGGTTCGAATGTGCGTGGATTATAGAGATTTGAATAAAGCAAGCCCAAAAGACGATTTTCCACTTCCTCACATTGACGTGTTAGTTGATAATACCGCTCAATACTCTGTATTCTCCTTCATGGATGGCTTTTCAGGCTATAATCAAATTAAAATGGCGCCAGAGGATATGGAGAAGACTACTTTCATAACGCCTTGGGGAACATTTTGCTACAAAGTGATGCCCTTTGGTTTGAAAAATGCTGGGGCAACATATCAGCGTGCGATGACGACTCTTTTCCATGATATGATGCATAAAGAGATCGAAGTTTATGTTGACGATATGATTGCCAAATCCCAGACGGAGGAAGAGCATCTGGTGAATCTGTTGAAGTTGTTTAAAAGACTTAGGAAGTTCAGGCTGAGGCTGAACCCTAATAAGTGCACCTTCGGGGTGAGATCGGGTAAACTGCTGGGGTTTATCGTAAGTGAAAGAGGAATAGAGGTCGATCCTGCTAAAATAAAAGCGATTCAAGAAATGCCGACGCCTAAAACAGAGAAAGAGGTGCGCGGGTTTTTAGGGAGATTGAACTACATTGCCCGGTTCATATCTCACCTAACGGCCACGTGTGAACCATTATTCAAGTTGCTAAAGAAAGATCAAGCTGTAACGTGGAACGAAAATTGTCAAAAGGCGTTCGATAAAATAAAGAAGTATCTGCAGGAGCCTCCTATTTTGATACCCCCAGTGGCAGGTAGACCCTTGATAATGTATTTGACGGTTCTTGAGGGAAGCATGGGTTGTGTTCTCGGTCAACACGACGAGACAGGGAGAAAAGAGCATGCGATCTATTACCTGAGTAAGAAATTTACAGACTGTGAATCTCGATATTCAATGCTGGAGAAAACTTGTTGCGCGCTAGCCTGGGCCGCCAAGCGTTTGAGGCAGTACATGCTGAATCATACAACCATGCTCATCTCGAAGATGGATCCTATCAAATATGTATTCGAAAAGCAGGCGTTGTCAGGTAGAATTGCCCGGTGGCAGATGGTCTTGACTGAATATGATATTCAATACGTCTCGCAAAAGGCTATAAAGGGGAGTGTGCTGTCTGAGTATCTGGCGGAGCAGCCTATTGAAGAGTACCAATCGATGAGATTTGATTTTCCTGACGAGGATATCATGTACTTAAAGATGAAGGATTGCGAAGAGCCGTTGCCAGACGAGGGGCCAGAGTTAGGTTCCAAATGGAAGATGATATTTGACGGAGCCGTGAATGCTTACGGTAGCGGAATAGGGGCAATCATCACGACGCCACACGGGTCGCATATCCCGTTTACTGCCCGATTGACCTTCGCCGTTACCAACAATGAGGCCGAATACGAAGCTTGTATAATGGGGCTTGAAGAAGCCATTGATTTGCGAATCAAACATCTAGACGTATACGGAGACTCAGCTCTGGTAGTGAATCAAATAAAAGGGGAATGGGAGACACGACAGCCTAATTTGATACATTACATGAATTATGCAAGGAGATTGTTGCCTTTCTTTGACAAAGTTGAATTGCATCACGTACCGCGGGCAGAAAATCAAATGGCTGACGCCCTTGCCACTTTGTCTTCCATGTACAAGGTCAACTTCTGGAACGAAGCTCCCCAAATCACTATCTCTCGGTTGGACAGGCCAGCCTATGTATTTGCTATTGATGAAGCATCTGACGACAAACCGTGGTATTTCGATATCCTTAATTTCCTGAAGAATAAGGAGTATCCGGCTGGGGCATCCAGTCAAGATCAGAAGACTCTCAGGAGATTAGCGGGCAATTTCTACTTGAATCCGGATGGCGTCTTGTACAGAAGAAACCACGATTTGGTGTTGTTGCGTTGTGTAGACGAGAAAGAGGCAAAGCTTCTCATGGAGGAAATTCACGAAGGTGCCTTTGGTACGCACGCTGGTGGGCATGCCATGACGAGAAAGCTGCTGAGGGCAGGTTACTTTTGGTTGACGATGGAAACTGATTGTTTCAAGTTCGCAAGGAAGTGCCACAAGTGCCAAATATATGCTGACAAGATACACGTGCCCCCGAGTCCTCTAAATGTGATGTCATCTCCATGGCCATTTTCGATGTGGGGAATCGATATGATCGGAAAGATCGAGCCGACGGCTTCTAACGGGCATCGGTTCATCCTAGTAGCAATCGATTATTTCACCAAGTGGGTGGAAGCGGCGTCTTACGCAAATGTAACGAAGCAAGTGGTGGCTAGATTCATCAAGAGAGATATCATTTGCCGATATGGGATCCCCGAGCGGATAATCACGGACAACGGTTCTAACCTGAACAACAAAATGATGAAGGAGCTCTGTCAGAATTTCAAGATCGAACATCACAACTCCTCCCCTTACCGACCCAAGATGAATGGCGCTGTCGAAGCGGCCAATAAGAATATCAAGAAAATCGTCCAGAAAATGGTGGTGACTTATAAAGATTGGCATGAAATGCTACCTTTCGCTTTGCACGGTTATCGTACGACGGTACGCACATCAACCGGGGCAACTCCGTTCTCGTTGGTATACGGAATGGAAGCGGTATTACCATTAGAGGTTGAGATCCCTTCTCTGAGGGTATTGCGAGACGTTCAGCTGGACGAGGCAGAATGGGTAACGAATAGATTGAACCAACTGAGTTTGATGGATGAGAAGAGGCTAGCTTCTCTGGCATACGGACGTTTGTACCAAAGCCGAATGAAGAAAGCGTACGACAAGAAGATACATCCGCGAAGCTTTCAGACGGGCGACCTTGTGCTGAAAAGGATTCTCCCGCCGCAAGCAGATCACAGGGGCAAGTGGACCCCCAACTACGAAGGGCCATACGTTGTCAGAAAAGTCTTTTCAGGAGGAGCGTTGTTGTTGTCCACCATGGACGGAGAAGACTTCACGTCACCTGTGAATTCGGACGCAGTTAAAAAATACTTTGCTTAAAATAGACCCGCTGGACAGAAAAAAGAGAGTCCAGGCAAAAATGGGGCATCCTGGCGAACCAAAAACAGAATGAAAGGTTCGGGCAAAAGTTAGGGATAAAATTGAAAAATGTACACCCGCGAAGTTGAAAACCTACACTGGGCGGCTTCGGCACAAAAGGGTATCCCGGTGAACTGTAAACCCGTAAAGGGCGGTTCACGCAAAAGTTAGGGATTTGAAAAGCAAATGACTGCGGTCCGAATTCAATGAGCATCAATGCGGGAGAATATACTTGAGGGGTCGACTATCGGATACAGTCTCTTCAGAAAAATGGATACCGGGAAAGCATTAGAGTCGGATGAGTCATAGGAGGATCATTTCGTGGTGTTCATCTGCATCCCGTTGCCGACATGTGTACAAATTTAAGTTGTCAATATTCATGCTTCTTGTGCATACTTGCATACTTATGTATTTGCTTTGCGTAGCTTCCTCTTTTCAGGAGTTACATCCCGTGTACAAAAACTCCGCCCATTCAGGGGCCCAATCAATGAAAATATGTTATTCAGTATTTGACACTGTTCTTTACTGTTTTGTGCATGATAAAACGCCTAAGTTTAGTGAAGCTAGCATGAGTATAACATCACTGGCCCTTGCCAACAATTGTTAAAGCTTTGAATTAACTGAGTATAACGTCACTAACCTGAATTGATTTGATTACATAGGCTTGTCGTGTCTGGTTTGTGTTGTTGCAGGTTTCCTAACCATACGAGGAAGGTGATCGAAAGATTGCGATAACGAAAGACTCAGTCCCCACGCAGGTCATGCATGTTCTTCCTGAAGAAGGATAGAACTCCCCAGCTAGCCGTAGCTTATCCAAAGGACGTGCTCCAGAAAAGTTATTCGTCCTCAATAGAGTTTGGCGATTCCAAGATCGTGAGGCTGTATTCAGACAGGTTCATCTTTCCCCGCAGGGTCATGCACTCTTCCCCAGTGGAATCAGTGGATTTTCCCCAAGAGAATCATCCCATCCCCGGCGGAATTCTCTTTGCAAGTGTTTTCATTCCTTCCAGTGGAACTCGAAGATCAAGACTCTCCCCAGCAGAGTTGGTGGTGGGTCCTGGCATTTATTTTGTCAGGGATACTGTGTAATATCAGTTCACGTTCCAGCAGAAGGTCCGATCATACTATGCACATCTAATATTCCCCAGCAAGGTTATTTTCCCCAGCAGGGGGTTACCTCAACAGGGTGCTCGGTTTGAGTTCCCAATTTCCTAGCAGGTTTGAATTCATCCTTCCAGCATTTATTTTGCTGGAATAATTCTGTAGCATCTGGCTATTCCCCGGCGGAGTCGGCATTATCCTTCCAGCATTTATTTTGCTGAAGCAGTTTCTGTACTCTAGCAGTTCAGGTGAAGAGAACTTTTGCTCAAATAAACTACCAAGCATTCAAGATCTCGGCATGAGGCATCTAAGGATAATGTCAGTTTCGGCAGTATTCCCCACAGAGTTACCAGGATAAGTTTCTCTTTATTCCCAGGCAGAATTAGTTGTCATCAGGGGTTCCATGAATCAGAATTGCAGAGGCCACCGCCGGTTATCAGGGCAGGCGTCCGGTAGTTGGTTTCCAGACATCCCCAGTAGAGTCCGCCTCAAAGTCGCTGTCACGTCAGTGCTAAGAAGTTTGTGGGTGAGGATCATTGGAGAACTAAGTCCTGACGTGGACAAGTTATTCCTATATTGACGGGTTTTCTTCAGAAGTGGGCGTCCTAACGTGGATAGGTTTATTTCCCCGGATTGGTGAGGTGCGTTAGTCCTAACGTGGACAGATTCGGTTTCTCGAAATTAGTGGAATGGGAGGTCATGACGTTGACAAAAGTAATTACCCTTTGTGTTGGTGCCCTGACGTGGACAGATCAGACCAGGGTGTGAGTCCTTACGTGGACAAGTCTTATTTCCTCAGCGGGTCGAAGACGCCTGAGTCCTAACATGGACAAATCAAGACAAGATCAGTGTCCTGACGTGGGCAAATCGAAGAAATTATTATTCCTAACGTGGAGAAGTGGGTCCTAACGTGGACGATGTAGTCCTTACGCGGACATATCAAGAGAGGTGATTCCTAACGCGGAAAGAGTGGAGTCCTTACGTGGACAGATTAAGATGGCATTCCTTACGTGGAAAAAGGAGTCCTGACGCGGACAAATCGGAAAGAAGTTGGTATTCCTTACGTGGAAAGATCAGAGTCCTTACGTGGACATATCAAGAGCATCCCTTGCGTGGAAGAAAAATGGTTTCCTTACGTGGGAAGACGAGTTTATTCCTTACGTGGAAGGATTGAGTCCTCACGCGGACATATCAAGATCGATTCCTGACGTGGAAAGATTGAGTCCTGACGCGGACAGATCAAAGAAGATATTCCTGACGTGGAAGAAGAAGATTTACTCCTTACGTGGAAAAATTGGGGTCCTTACGTGGACAGATTCAAGAAAAGTTGATTCCTGACGTGGAAGATTGATGTACTCCTTACAGAACCAAAGTTGGATTCTTTACGTGGAAAGATTGGAGTCCCGACGCGGACGTGTCAAGTGGTATTGGAGTCCTTACGTGGACAGATTGGTATAGTTCTCCTTACGCGGAAAGAAGATTGCTTCCTGACGTGGAAAGATGAAAGGGTTAGTCCTGAAGTGGACAGATACATAAGAAATGATTCCTGACGTGGACAGGTGTTACTCCTAACGTGGACGATGTTATTCCTAACGTGGACAGATGCTACTCCTAACGTAGAAGAGTTTTGTTCCTAACGTGGACGATTCAGTTTATGGAAATGCAGACGAATTATCTCCAGCGGAGTTGCCGAGATTTTTCTGGGTTAACAGCAGGTGGAGTCCTAACGTGGACAAGTGCTAGTTGAGAGTTCTTCGTATTGATGACAGACAGAGTCCTAACGTGGACAAGCAAGCGATCTGTTATGACAGAATCCTCTTCAGGATGATGAGAAGAATCCCCAGCACGGTCGCACGAGATCAGTGGGTTGCTGTAACAGTCAGATTCAGCTGATGAATGTCGTTCCCCAAGCAGGAGCGCAATTTAGTTTCTGCGGTTGGCAAATTTCTGGTTTCACTAGTATTCAACCGTCTCGTACCGCGAATGTCTGAAGGCTCCGGGCCCTTCACCCAATCGGGTCCAAGTCGCTTGAATAGGGGCAGCTGTTGCACCCTAAAATTTGCCCAACCTTATTTACTTGGTTTATGTTTCATTGTCATTAGCATTTGCATATAGAGTCATGTACATAGACTAATCATCTGCATAGCATAAGCATAGCAAGTCATACAACAGGGGGATCAAGCATTATTCTCATCTCTAGAGGCCTATCAAGAGGATATTATCCTAATTCAATCTCATTCAAGTCATCAGGAAAGAATTTGAAAGCAGAGAGTTCAGCAGATCAAGCCTTGAGTCCAACTCCTAGTTGAGGGTATCTGAGGGTCAACAAGAGGGTTGTGAGCTGTGAGTTGAAGGCATGGAGAGTATCTAGACATTATGAGAGACTTAGAAAGTCATTTGAAGAAGGAGACAAGTCATTGATGAGAGCACAAGAGCTATAGCTGAAGATAGTCAACTAGGGTTTCATCTGGGTCAACCCTAGGTCAACCCTAGGTCAATTGACTGATTTAAGGGGCATTCAAGTCTAGTGGAGAGATGTGGGGTTCATCATTGGACATATAGAGAGGATATGGAGATATGCCAAGAAGAATTCAAGAGAAATCAAGGAGAAGAGGAGTTTCTAAATTAGGGTTTCTATGTAAAATCCCCTAGTTTAGGTCACATTTCCAAGCAAGATAAGTCAAAATGCTAGCTTCAAATGGATCCTTGGCCAACATGAAACTTGTAGAGGATCTCAAGACCTTTAATTTGAGTGGTGGAAGACATCAAGGAGATTTATAGAACTCAAGTTATGGTCCTTGCAAGTTACAGGTCATCTGAGGTATCTGAAATTTTGTCTGTGAAAGTGACTTGACTTCCAAGCTAGTTTTACCCCTCAAGGAGATTTCAAATGAATTCTTGGTCAACATAAGAATTGTTCCTCATTGTCTTAGCTTTCTAGAATGGTATAGTATGCCTTCATATGATGTGTGGAACTCAACTTATGGTCTTGGCAAGCAAAGGGTATTTTGGGCATTTGTGAATTACAGGTCATTTTAACCTATGTCCAAAAATCATACAAGGAGGCCTCAAATGGAAAAACTTACAACATCAAACTTGCTCCAAATGTGATTTTAAGTCTAGAAAGAAGGTCACAAATTGTTGGAAAAGCTCATAACATGAAGTTGCATGATTGGTCCAAATTTGAACTAAAATGGCTTATAATTTGAATAAAGTCAAAGTGAAAAATGGTTTGAGAGATTTATAAGTCCAAATGGAGACTTCCAATATATGATTTTGAATGGAAAAGACATTCTAAGAACAATGGTTCAAGTACTTTTTTGATCTTAGTGAAAAAAATCAAAGTTATTCATGGTTACTTGCATTTGAAGAAACATTTCAAAAATCAACCAATGTGGAATGCAAGGGAATGTGGCAAGATGGTTCTAGAAAGTTCATGTGAGCCCTATATATTCATGAGATCAGAATTGAGCAAGGGTTGGATTCATTTTTCACAAAAATCTCACAAATTCTCTCCATTCTTTCTCATTGCATTTTCACCTCAATTTCTCAAATTCTTCACCAATCACCATCAAAATCAATTTCATCATACTGATTCATCATCATAGATCAGAATTCAACCAAGAACAAGGTGTGATCAATCCATTTTCGAGCACTATAATCATCAACATCAAAATTGCAATTTCCATTGGAACTCAAGATCCAGTGCAAGACTCCTCAAAGTGTTGCATACAGAATCAAGTAGTGCAATTGTAGATCAAGATCCAAGCCTCAAAAGCCTCAGATCCACGAATTTCATCATCATCCACAAGCTTTCACACCAGGTGCATTTTCTCTGCCACAACTTGATTTAGTTAGTTTAGCATGGTTTTGTTAGTTTAGATATGATGTAGGATGTTAGTAGAGCAGTTAGGATGAGTTTGGAGTAGTTTAGTGATGATTGTTGACAGGTTGCTAGAACTGTTAGGACTTAGAACTTGCAGTAGAGTGCATGGTAATCTTAAGTTGTTAGCGCAGGATGATCACCATTAGTCATGGAAGAGATTAGTCTAGGTTTGGTGGAGAATTATGCTGGTGAGTTGCAGAGTATTTCCATGGTGACCAGAAATTGTTGCGCTCGGGTTGAGTGATTTGTTGAGTTTCAGAGCAAGCTAATGCCATAGACGTATAGAGGGAGAGATTCTGAGTGTTTTTCATGTTTATATCGTGGCGTTTTATGGACTGTGGAGAGAGAACTGAGAGCTTGAAGTTGGCTCGTGCATGGCTTCCATGGAGTGTAAACCCTAATTCTCATGAACTATTGAAGAAGACGAAATCGTGGTTGTCCATTTCGTGTTGGACCTTTGACCTCAGAGCCCATCGTGTGGCTGAGGTTTAATTCTGATTTGGAGGGAGATGCGTTGGTGCCCTAAACGCACCGTTTCATTAATTGAAACGGGCGGGCCTGAGTGTGTTTTGATATCCCCACCCCCGTGACTTGAGCCCAATTCAATTTGCACGTGAAACTCCTACTATTTTCACCCCCTGCGTCCTTTTTTTATTTTTCATTGTTTCTGACTTTGTTCTGGGCCTAGTGCAAAGTGCTACGCACACCCCCCGTTTGCTGGCCCATCCTGAATTTGAACTGGGGCGCTTGGCTATTAGTACCCCCCCCCCCCTTTTATTTCTTTCTATTTCTTTTTTTCAATTTCTTTTTATTGTCATTCATTTTTGAAAATTCATAATAAATAGATAAAAAAACATTTTTAATCCATTCTTTTTACATCATTTTCAATAGAATGTGTAGAAAATTGTCATTAAATAAAATTGCATTTTTATTTTTATTTGATATTTTTTCCATATTTTCCAAATAAATGGCATTTTAAATAGTTTCATTTCATGCATGATTTTGTTAATTTTTGTTCTACTAGATGCTTTCATTTTTTTTTGTTCATTCTTTTTAGGTTGCTTAGATGAGATATTGAACTTGTAGAAACAATTTAGTTCCCATTTTTAGAAATTAATTTTAGGTGTTTTATGTAGGCTTGAACAACATGAACAAATTAGGGTTTTTTAGGTGATGACTTAGGAAGTTTGATTCTTTCCCTTAGGACTTAGGATTTAACTAGATTAGTTATGGGACTATAGGGGCTATGGGTAGTTACCAGATCCCTTAGAGAAAAAGTCAGGATTCCCCTACTGCTATTAATACTCTGTGTATGTCTGATTGTCTGGTGTGGTGTGCCCTCTGGGGATTATTGCTTGCTTGCTTGGGTATTGGGATTGTCTGGGGACCTGGGAGAGCTGAAGACTTGAGGAGATGAAGACCATTGGAGATCCAGAGATTGAGGATCAACTGCCAGAGTTGGAGAGGAGGTTCTTGCTAGCAGCTGTTGAGGAGACTAGGGTTTAGGAGCTAGGCAGAGCTCTAGATTAGAAAGCTTGTTTCTCAAACATGGAATGCCTTGTCTGCATCCATCCTTTCTCTATGATTCAAAGTCTCTTTCAAATATCCACCTCCTTCCTTTGGAAGGATCAGTGAATATATTTGAAAGATAGAACTTTTGAGAGGAAACTTTCTGTTTAATGTTAACAGTTGATGAACCACCCTTGGTAGGTAATTAACTGTCTAACATTCATTCACTTCACTCTTGTGACTGATTCCTCATCCTGGAGGTTTGAGCATGAAGAAAAGCCATTGCAGATGGAAGATAGATGATCAAAGCCCTTTCCTGAGGGCCATGAAGATGGAGATTGATGCTTGTTGGAGCCTGTAGCTGATTGGAGATTACTTGAAGCCAGATGTTAATTCAGAGCTGCTGATGCTGTTTATTTTGCTGTTGTATTTCATTTCCTGATGTATTGATTGGTTTTCTGGACTGTATTGTTTGCTGTTTACCCTGTTGGGTTGAAAGTGAATCCTGTTCACTTTTGCCTATTGTTTTCTAGGTTCGAGGTTGAGTGGGACTCCCTTGCCTCGCTTGTACTGTTGCATCCATGCATTTTACTGTTTTACTGTATTATATCTGGTATTGTTTCTGTTTCTGCCTATCCCGTAGGATCTCTGTTTCTCTCTGTGCAAGAGAGGAGCATGATAGACACTAGGTCTTAACCCATGCATGATAACATTAGGGTAGTTTGATTCCCTTCGCAACCGTAGGGTAGGGTTCTGTCTCTTTCTTTCTCAAAACAAACAGAAAAAACATAAAGATTTCAAACTCGATAAAAGACACTTCTTCCGTAAAAGAATGTGAACTCATCAAAGCATCATTTTTGTCCGCTTGGACTGTTAATCAAGAAAACCTTTTTTCAGAAGGAATAAAATCAATCAAGGACAGACTTGTGTCGTACGTGGCCCGAACTACGTTTGCTCTGATCTTTCATGCTGTGTGAAAGTACGTAGGCATAGGATGCGATATCCTAGCGAGCAACCTTCCCCTCCTTTCCCGTAGGTAGGCGAACTACGTTGACTCTGATTTCTCGTTCCAGGCGGGAATACGTAGGCATAAAGTGCGATACTTTACCGAGTCATTTTTATTTTCATTTTATTTTCTTTTTCACCCTCGACCCATAGTTTAGATAGAATAACAATCCATACCCGAAAACAAGCGTGGATCCCGTCGAGTACGACGGACGTGAGGGGTGCTAATACCTTCCCCTTGCGTAACCGACTCCCGAATCCAGGTTTTGGTTGCGACGACCATACCTTTCCCGTGTTGTGCGAGGTTTACTCTGAGCGTTTCCTTTCCCTCCCGTGGGATAAATAACGCACGGTGGCGACTCTTCTGTTCAGCCGGCGCCGATTTTCGCAGTAGCGACAAGGGGCCGATCCTATTTACCAGTGGCGGAGTGATTTTCGAAGGCATCAACGCGGCGTCTGAAGACAGCGGGGATAGCGATTGTGATCTCGACTCTATGATTCAGCCAAGCAAGCCAGGCGAGCGCCTCAACAATTGGACCATCAAGGATATCATCCAGCTGACAAGTGAAGAGTAATGATTTACTTTTTTACAATCATTGTACAACCCTATGTCCTACCCGGGGCATAGCGGTTTTATTGTCAGGGCCTTGTTGGATTATGTACATGCATTTTGTTAATAAATCAAAGGCGTTTTCTTCGTATTCAAATATTGTGTTCTCTGTTATTCTTGTTTTATATTTGTTTTGAAAAACAGTAAAATGGCAATGGGGTTTGTGCTAACCTGCATATTCTTGTTTTAAACTTAACCCTTGTTATTGCAGGATCCACGTAACAGACGACATCGACTCTGGACCTTCTACGGCTCACTTCGACTTTGATTGCCCGATCTATCAAGCTGAGGAAGAGATTGAGGAAGACGAAGACCTTCCTGAAGAGTTGGCCCGCTTGTTGAAACAAGAGGAAAAGGTTATTCTGCATCACGAGGAGGAGATTGAGATCGTAAATCTGGGTTCTGAAGAGCTCGTCAGAAATGTCAGGATAGGGGCTGCGCTGCAGAGTGATGTCAAGCAGAGATTAGTCGAGATGCTTCGAGAGTATAGTGACGTCTTTGCTTGGTCATACGAAGATATGCCCGGACTTGACACGGACATCGTGGTCCACCACTTGCCGCTACGAGAAGATTGCCCTCCAGTCAAGCAGAAGCTTAGGAGGACGAGACCAGATATGGCCGTTAAGATCAAGGAAGAAGTGCAGAAACAGCTTGATGATGGCTTCTTAGCGGTCACCACTTACCCTCCGTGGGTCGCCAACATAGTGCCTGTACCGAAGAAGGACGGTAAGGTACGCATGTGCGTCGATTATCGGGATTTGAATAGGGCGAGCCCTAAAGATGATTTCCCGTTGCCTCATATCGATGTGTTAGTCGACAACACAACCCAGTTCTCCGTGTTTTCGTTCATGGATGGCTTCTCCGGTTACAATCAGATCAAAATGGCGCCGGAGGACATGGAGAAAACGACGTTTATCACCCCCTGGGGAACATTTTGCTATAAGGTAATGCCCTTCGGTCTGAAGAACACAGGGGCCACTTACCAGCGAGCAATGGTAACTTTGTTTCATGATATGATTCATCATGAGATTGAGGTCTATGTTGATGACATGATTGCGAAGTCCCAAACGGAGGAAGAGCATCTGGTCAACTTATTGAAGCTTTTTGAGAGGCTTAGGAAGTTCAGGCTGAGGCTGAATCCTAACAAATGCACTTTCGGAGTGCGGTCCAGAAAGTTGCTGGGGTTTATCGTTAGTGAACGAGGTATCGAGGTTGATCCTGCGAAAATAAAAGCCATTCAAGAAATGCCAGCGCCGAAAACAGAAAAAGAAGTTCGTGGTTTCTTGGGCCGAATAAACTACATTGCAAGGTTTATCTCTCAGCTCACGGCCACCTGTGAACCGATGTTCAAGCTTTTAAAGAAAAATCAGGCGATTACTTGGAATGAAGATTGCCAGAAGGCATTCGACAAGATAAAGCAGTATCTTCAAGAACCTCCAATCTTGATACCCCCAGTGGCTGGACGACCATTAATCATGTACTTGACAGTTCTGGAGAATAGTATGGGGTGTGTTCTCGGTCAGCACGACGAGACGGGCAGAAAAGAGCATGCCATTTACTACTTGAGTAAAAAGTTCACTGAGTGTGAATCTCGATACTCGATGCTGGAGAAGACGTGTTGTGCACTAGCTTGGGCTGCCAAACGTCTACGACAGTACATGCTCAATCACACCACTATGCTAATTTCGAAGATGGATCCGATCAAGTACGTCTTCGAGAAGCAGGCTCTTTCGGGCAGGATTGCCAGATGGCAAATGGTGTTAACGGAATATGATATTCAGTACGTGTCCCAGAAGGCCATCAAGGAAAGCGTATTGTCTGATTACCTTGTCGAGCAGCCGATCAAAGACTACCAGCCGATGAAGTTCGAATTCCCTGACGAGGATATTATGTTTCTCAAAGCTAAGGATTGCGATGAGCCGTTGCCCGGTGAGGGGCCAGATAGGAAATCCCAGTGGAAATTGATATTCGATGGGGCGGTTAATTCCTATGGAAGTGGCATCGGGGCTATCATCACGACTCCCCACGGATCCCATATCCCGTTTACTGTGAGACTGACGTTTCCAGTTACCAACAATGAGGCGGAGTATGAAGCATGCATTATGGGTCTAGAAGAGGCAATTGATTTGAAAATCAAGAATCTAGACGTATACGGTGACTCAGCGCTTGTAATCAACCAAATTAAAGGGGAGTGGGAAACTCGTCAAGCGAATTTGGTGCCGTACATGAATTATGCCAGAAGGCTACTTCCGTTCTTTGATCGAATGGAACTCCATCATGTACCCAGGGCTGAAAATCAAATGGCTGATGCCTTAGCCACGTTGGCTTCAATGTATAAAGTCAATTTTTGGAATGAGGCTCCAAGAATTGTCCTTTCGCGTCTTGATAGACCTGCATTTGTCTTTGCAATCGAGGAAGCCGCCGATGGCAAGCCATGGTTCCATGACATCCAAACTTTCCTTATGACTAAGGAGTATCCTGCGGGTGCGTCAACCCAGGATAAGAAGACTCTGAGGAGGCTGTCTGGAAATTTTTATCTCAATCCTGATGGAGTGTTGTATAAGAGAAACCACGATCTCGTGCTACTCTGATGTGTAGATGAGAAAGAGGCGAGAATGCTCATGGAAGAAGTCCATGAAGGCACATTTGGTACGCACGCCGGCGGGCATGCTATGACGAGAAAGATCCTGAGAGCAGGATACTACTGGCTGACGATGGAGTCGGATTGCTTCAGATTCGCGAAGAGATGTCATAAATGCCAGATTTATGCTGATAAAGTTCATGTGCCGCCGTGCCCGTTGAATGTCATGTCCTCCCCGTGGCCGTTCTCCATGTGGGGCATCGACATGATAGGCAAGATCGAGCCCACTGCATCCAATGGTCATCGTTTCATTCTGGTAGCTATCGACTACTTCACCAAGTGGGTGGAGGCAGCCTCGTATGCTAATGTGACCAAGCAGTTAGTGGCTAAATTCATAAAGAGGGACATCATCTGTCGTTACGGAATTCCCGAACGGATCATTACTGATAATGGTTCGAATTTGAATAACAAGATGATGAAGGAGTTGTGCCAGAGTTTCAAGATTGAACACCATAACTCATCTCCTTACCGGCCGAAGATGAATGGCGCCGTCGAAGCCGCCAACAAGAACATAAAGAAGATTGTTCAGAAGATGGTTGTGACCTACAAAGATTGGCACGAGATGTTGCCATTTGCATTGCACGGTTATCGTACGACGGTCCGTACGTCGACCGGGGCAACTCCTTTCTCCTTAGTGTACGGTATGGAAGCTGTCCTACCGTTAGAAGTGGAGATCCCTTCTTTGCGAGTTTTGGTTGATGTGAAACTCGACGAGGCAGAATGGATTACGAATCGCTTGAACCAACTCAGCCTGATGGACGAAAAAAGGTTAGCATCGATTGCATTTGATCGTCTGTACCAAAGCCGAATGAAGAAAGCTTATGATAAGAAGGTGCGTCCTAGAAGCTTTCAGACGGGTGATCTTGTCCTGAAGAAGATTCTTCCGCCACACTCCGATCACGGGGGCAAGTGGACTCCGAATTACGAAGGTCCGTATGTCGTCAGCAAGGTCTTCTCGGGAGAAGCTTTGTTGTTATCCATGATGGATGGTGAAGATTTTGCATCCCCGGTGAACGCGGACGCAATTAAAAAATACTTTGCTTGAAAGCGACCCGCTGGACAAAAAAAGAGTCCAGGCAAAAAGGGGCATCTTGGCGAACCAAAAACAGAATAAAAGGTTCGGGCAAAAATGTACACCCGCGAAGTCGAAAACTTACACTGGGCGGCTTCGGCAAAAAAGGGTATCCCGGTGAACTGAAAACTCGCAAAGGGCGGTTCACGCAAAAGTTAGGGATTTGAAAAAGCAAATGACTGCGTTCTGCATGTGGACTTTCATTGTTTAGTGGTTTGGAAGACCTGAGGGCCGTTTATCTGAATCAATCTCTTCCGAAGCTGAAGCGTCAGAGAAGTATCGAAGTCGAGTGGGTCTTAGAGGGATCAACTCATGGTGTTCGTCTACGCCCCGTTGCCGACATTTGTATATACTGATGTATATTTATGTTTTATTTTTGCGCGGCTTCCTCATTCCAGGAGCTCGCCTCTGTTTTAAAACATTTTTACCCATTCAGGGGTTCATTATCAATAAAATGTGTACTATTCAGCAATTCTGTTTGCCTGTTTAGCATTTATCTGTTTTGTTTGTGAAAGAGAACGCCGATGTTTTTGATAAAATGCGCATACGTAAACTTACTGGCCTAGGCCACTGATTGTTGAAACAATTAACTACTTGAATATTGTCACGAGATAATAACCTCGATAGGTCCCTTTGAGAAGGGTATCTTGTCTGTTTGTTTGTGTTGTTACAGGTGTAGCATATTCTAGACAGTGCGTCGTGCGCATCCCGAAGCAGGATGATTCCTCCTTCTCCAGCAGAGTTCAGTAGCCTCTCCCCGCAGAGTCTGAACGCAAGATAATGAGCATTGATATGTCTCCCAAGGCAGAGGTGATTATCTTCCCCAAGCAGACGCGCCCTGAAGGAACGTCACCTCCTCAGCTGAGTCAAGCGCCGAAGCATGAACTCACTCCCCCGCACCGGGTCACAAGTGCAGGTTTTCGTATGAAACTGTTCATACGCCGAAGTATGCAGCAACTGATGGTGCCAGACTGAAGTCTCCAGCGGAATTGAGATTCCCCACCAGAGTCATACTCTCTCCCGAAGTCGGAGGATTCCCTCTTCCCCAGTAGAGTGTTGGAACAGCTGATGCTGTATTCCCCTGCACAGTTGTACTCTCCCCCGAAGTCGGATGATTCCTTCTTCCCCAGCGGAATTGAAATTCCTCATCAGAGTCGTATTCTCCAGTGAAGTAGGGTGATTTCTCCTTCCCCGACTGAGTTCGCAAACCCCAAGAGAGCCGAATCCTTGAAGTAGTTGGGACCATGATTGGTTTTCCCCTAGCAGATGTCGAACAACTGATGTTGCATTTCCCCCAGAGTTGTACTCTTTAGCGAAGCAGAATGATTTCTCCTTCCTCAGCCGAGTTTGCAGATCCCCAAGAGAGCCGAATCCTTGGAAGTTGATCAGACCATGATTGGTTCTTTCTCCAGTGGAGTGTTGAGCAGCTGAAGTTGTTTCCCCACAGAGTTATCATCCCAGAAGAGTAGCCGAGACGGCAGCGCAGTTTACTCCCGCGATTTACATCGCTTTCCTTCAGCAGGTCCAGGTTCTCGTAGAGCCTCGTCCTCCTGTAGTAGTCAACTGAAGTTGTTCCCCCCGCAGCAGTCAACTGAAGTTGTGTCCCCTGCGGAGTCCAATTGATATTGGCGTGTCCATGTTCTCCTCAGCAGGATGATTCCTCTATCTGAGTAGTTCTTTCTCCTTGATAGGAGGATTTCCCCCTCGGCATTTATTTTACTGACGGGATCGCATCGTTGTGCATGATTGCATAGCATTTATCATAAACGCATAGCATTTCCACCGTGTGGAGCATTGTGCCGTTGCCGAAGCATATGCATAATAAACATGATCTAGGTTGCTACCATTCTTGTTTTGCAGGTGGTCCGACGAAGGATCAGTTGCTCAGATGATTCCTGACATTCTCCCCGACGAAGTCGCTTGCTCAAGATGATTCTTGAGGTCCCCAGCAAAGTCTTTAGTTCAAGATGATTCTTGAATTCCTCAGCAGGGCCGTTTGCTTAAGATGATTCCTAAGCTCCCCAGTAGTGCCCCTAGTGAAGGTTACCCAGGATGATTCCTGAAGTCCCAAGAGAGCCGAATCCTTGGAAGCTGCTCAAGCCATGATTGGTTTGTCCCCGGCAAAAGTCGCCCAGAACGATTCCTGGAATCCCCAACAGAATATTTGCTCCAGAATGGTTGTCAGTTCAAGATGATTCTTGAAGGTCCCCGACGGAGTTATTTGTTCAAGATGATTCTTGAATTCCTCAGCAGAGTTGATTCATCCAGAATGATTTCTGGACCCCCGGAGCGGAGTTGCTTGATAGTTCTCCAGATTCCCCAACGGCGAAGCATCCTCCCCAGCAGGTTTTCTAACGGCGAAGTTGAAATCCCCCTTGAAGACTCCATGATTGAAGTCTGCCCGTGTTAATGAAGCAGTTATCTCAATAATGCGGAATGCCTGATGGCATGATCAACCCGATGGTTGAAGTCCGACTGATGCCCGACAAGTTCTTTGAATGCATGATGGCATGATCAACCTGATGGTTGAAGTCCGGCTGATGCCCGACAGTTTCTTTGGATGCCGGATGGCATGATTGATTATGTGTTACCGGTTACCGTGTGACCATTTCCCCAATGAAGTTTCATCACTCTGGCGGCGAGGTCAGATTATGTTTGTTTCCAGCGGCGATGTTGGATGGTTGTTTTGACGGCGAGGTCAGATTATGCTTGTTTCCAGCGGTGATGTTGGATGTTTGGTTCTGGCGGCGATGTCAGGTATTTCGATTCTCCAGCGGCGATATTGGATGGTTTGTTTCTGGCAGCGATGTCAGGTAGATTTGATTCTCCAGCGGCGATGTTGGATATTTGTTTTGACGGCGAGGTCAGATTATCCTTTAGTTCTCCAGCGGTGATGTTGGATGTTTGTTCGACGGCGATGTCGAGTGTCTCTCAGAGTTATGATTGTTTATGATGGCGATGTCAGGTTATCTATTTCTCCAGCGGCGATGTTGGGTGTTTTGCTTGTTCTGATGGCGATGTCAGATAGTTTAGTTTTCCAGCGGCGATGTTGGGTGGTTCTCAGTTTCTTTGTCAGTTCCCCAGCGGCGATGTTGGATGTTTTGTTCTTGGCGGCGATGTCAAGTTGATCTATCTCCCCAGCGGCGATGTTGGATGTTTTGGTTAATGACGGCGATGTCAGATTCTTTGATTTTCCAGCGGCGATGTTGGATATTTGTTTGTTTCCGACGGCGATGTCGAGTGTTCCTCAGAGTTATAGTGTTTCTGGCGGCGATGTCAGGTGGTTCATTTCTCCAGCGGCGATGTTGGATATTTGTTTGTTTCTGACGGCGATGTCAGGTGATTTAGTCTTCCAGCGGCGATGTTGGGTGTGTTGGTTGTCTGATGACAATGTCAGAGGAATTTAATGTGGATAACTGACGGCGATGTCAGATCAGTATTTCTCCAGCTAGTTGCCGTGCAGCTACTATTCCAGTTTTTGGAGATTTGTTCCCCTCAGAGTACCGTGTGCTCGTGCAGTTGACAAATTTCTGGGTTTACCGGTATTCAACCGTCTCGCACCTTGATTGGCTGAGAGTCGTTCGCTCCTCACCCAGTCAGGTTCAAGCCGTTTGAATAGGGGAAGCTGTTGTACCCCAAAATTTGACCAACATTTATTTATGAAGAAAGTTATTTCAATGTTCAAAGGTTGATACCTTTGTCAGAGAACCCAAGAGATCCCCAGAGGAATTGGTTGAAGCCAAGGTTGTGTGTCTCATAACTTGAGAGTTGTGGGAGCTCCTCAGATGATTCTGAGACTATGAGGATGAACTTGAAGCTTTGAGAAAGCTTATGAGATGTCTTGAAAGCCATCATGAAGCCTAGAGAGGTCATTGTACGAGAATTCAGAGGATTCAACCATGAGTGGTGGAATTAGGGTTTGACTGGGTCAACCCTAGGTCAACTGAAGATTTGGAGAAGGTTGAGACCTAATCCAAGAGCCATGTGATCATGGAATGATGTATTGAAGTGTTATAAGGATGATTCCTATACCAACTCATCATGATTGAGGAGTTTGAGAAGTTTCAAGCTAGGGTTTCTAAGGATTGACAGTGTAAAATCCCCTAGTTCGATCCCTATCTTCAAGGCAGTTTTAGCTCAAGATGTGATTGTCATCTCATCTTCCCCACAACATGAATGTTGTATAGATTGTTCTTAGATTTAATTTGAGTGGTAGAAGTCCTTGATAGGATTTGCAGAGCTCAAGTTATGGTTTTGACAAATTACAGGTCATCTGAGGTATGTGAATCTGGGTCCTTGAAAGTCACCCAACTTGCAGACAACTTTTGCCCTAGTAGGATGATTCCTATGGATTCTTGGTAAACATGAATGTTTAAGAGCATCTTCTTAGCTTTCTAGAGAGTACTAGAAGTCCTTGATAGGATTTTTAGAACTCAACTTATGGCTTTGACAAGCCAAGGGCATTTTGGTCATTTGGAGGTTATAGGTCATTTCAAGCATAAGGCCATATCTCCTAGTTCCCAGCATCAAATGGAAAAATCTTCAACATCAAACTTGTTTATAATGATGTTTTAAGGCTAGTAGGATGGTCATGAGATGTTGAAATGGCTCATATCAAAAAGTGATAAAAATGGCCTAAAAATGAGGCATAAGTTAATTCAAGTGAATTTGAAAAATGGAAATCCCAAGTTATAAGTCCAAACCATGTCATGTAATAGGTCATTTTGACTCCAAATGACATTCTAAGAACAATGGTTCAGCCACAATTTTTATTTGAGGCTTGCATCATAGGGTTGCTTTGGAATTTGATTACTTGCACATGAAGGTACCAAACCAAAACAAGGAAAAACTCAATAAACAAGGAAGATATGCATTGTAACTTGTCCTAGATCTCATGTAAGGAGAATTTCAAATCAGAAACCAAAGATTACAAGGGTTTTGCATGAGATATCATGTTATGAGAAATGAGAATTCAAAATACCATGACATGAAAAGATGAAGTTCTCATTAGATGATCCTAGATGGTTCTAGACTGTTCTAAACCATTCTATATAACCATTGTGACTTGCATTGATGCAGGGTTGGTGTTAATTGGTGTAGAGAAGAGAGATTGAAATCCAAATTCCTCCATTGCAAATCACATTCAAGCTCTTGATTCTTCTTCATTGCTATCCCATTTTTCTTCACAAACCTTCTCCATACATCTTTCTGAGTGTGTTCATACTGAGTTGAGGCTCCATTGATGGAGATTTGAAGGTATTCACATTGAATTTGCAAGAAGGCAATTACCATTGGATCTTGAAGTACAAGCTTGCTACTTCAAATCTTTTGCAAACAGAAGAAGATTCATCATCCAAGGAGTGTTCTTGAAGAGTTGCAAGGCCTGAATTGAAGATCTACCATCACTACCAATCCAAGAAGCCAGGTTTGCAAAAGCTATTCTAACTCATTATTTAGGCATGGTTAGGATGAATTCTTAGTTTAGAATTGTTAGAGACAATTAGGTGATCATTTCTGAGGAGTTTAAGATCAATTGTGAAGTTTCAACTATGGATGCCAATTCTTGGATGAGCAAGATCTAGTGATATAATGAGTGTTAATGCAAGATTGATGGCTGATTTTGATTAGTATAATGTGAGGATCATTTTTATGTAAAGAAAGTTGAGTTTGGTTGAAATGGAAGATTGATGATATTTTGAGATCCATGGAGATTCACATTCGGGTTGCATGATTTAGACCGTTTCAATGTATTCTAGCACCATAGTCGTATTCAGCGTGGAAAATAGGTCAAGATCGTGTTTATTTTGTTAAAATTGATGAAGAAACGAAGGCGTACGAGTGAGAGGAAGTTCTGTGTATGGGAGCTGTTTTCATGGTTTTTCTGAAACCCTAGCTATTCAAGGTTGAAGACGAAGTTGGGACCGTCAGATCACGCGCTGACCATGGACTGAGAAAAGGATCCAACGGCTGGCATTTGAATTCGTTTTTGGAGGGATTTCTGAAAGCAGCGAAACGCTGCGTTTCATTAAAACGCCATTCTGGGCTTTAAGTGATAATTCCTAACGCCACCCCCTTTTTCAAGCCCAATCCAATTTGAACTGAGATTCGCTTCTATTCGCACCGCGCTCTTTTTCATTTCTTTTATGTTTTTCAATTAATTTATGATTTTAAAACTTGGGCCTAGCACATTGATATTCAGACCCCCCTGTCTGGGCCCAAGCGCGGATTTGAACTGCTTTATCTTGCTATCTGCACCCCATGTTCATAATTCATATTATTTTCTCTCCATTTTTTTCATACTTTAAAAAATCATATTAAATAGAAAAGTCAATATTTTTTCATGGAGTTTTTTCTCCCTTTCATATTTTTGTCTAAAAAAATATAAAATAAAAACATTTTGCATATCGTGCATTTTAATATTTTTTGCACATTTTTTACTTTAATTGCTTTTTAATGCTTTTAAGTTGATACCTTAATTTGTAGATTTTAGTTTAGGTAGCTCCCTTTAGATTTTTAGGTCAATCTTTTTAGGATAGTTAGATATATGTTTTAGGTTCCCCCTGGATTAATTCCATATTTTTGTGTTGATTTTTAGGATAGTTTTGATTAGATAATTCTAGGTTGTGTAGAATTAGGTTAAAACTTCAACATAGGTCCATAATAACTTTATATTTTGGGTTTTTAGGACAATTTAGACTATGGGGCATATATGGGTATTAAGGGTAGGTATGTAGGATCCCTTAGAAATTATATTAGGATTTAATATAATAGTATTCTATTTTTAGTTGATTTTTGTATTGGTTGATTGTTTGTGTTGCCTTTAAGGCATGTTTGTTTGTTTGCTTTGCTTTGTGGGGCTTGGAAAGCTTGGTATCTCATTGTGGAGCATTGTGGAGCACAGTAGAAGACTTGAAGATGCATTGAGGAGCTTGAGAGCTTTGTCTTTTTTCTTTTTGTGTTGTTTTAGGGTTAGGGATTAGGAAGAGTTTAGATGTAGATAACTTCTTTCTCAAACATGGATGGTATCATTCACCTCCATTCCTCCCTATGATTCAAAGTCCTTTCATGGTATACACCTCTCTCCTTTGGAGGGATAAGTGATTGTACCTAGGAAGTAGAACTTTGAGGGAACCATTCCTTTGATGTTGAACCCTTATAGGTCACCTTTGGTGGTCAATAAGCAGTTCAATATCCCCCAGCTTATCTAGTAAGTGATTTTCTCTGCTTTGATTGTCTTGAGAGAGGTTGAGCCTGAGCTTGAAGATGAAGACTTCATTAAAGAGTATAGAAGAGGATGAATCCTTGAGCATTGCCATTCCAGCTGGAGCTTGAATAGCAACAAGAGCAAGTTGATACTTGAAGACCCCTGAAGATAGTGAAGCCTGAAGGTGGAGCTGATCAAAGAAGCTGAAGCTTAAGGGAGAAGATGAGTTGAAACTCATGTTGTAGGGTTGAAACCTGGCAAAGCAATTGTTTGTCAAGAGTGATTGAAGTCTGAAGACTGAGTTGCTGTTGGAAGAGCTGAAGCTTGGAGTTGAGAGAGGAGTCTGTTTCTTCTTTTTCTTTTCTGTATTGATGTGTTTTTGTTTGACTTGTTTGATGCATTAGAATAAGTCCATATCTAGAATAGGTAGAATCTAGGAACATGATTGCACTAGAGGTTGAGTTGCTCCCTCTGCTTGTATTGTTACTGTGTGGCTTTGCTTGCGGGTATTCGGTAGAGCCCAACTCCCTTGCCCATGTGGTTTGTTTGCCTGATGGCATTTCATTTCATTTTATCTGTATGATTGCAGTTTACTGTTTATTGCTTCATAGCATGTTGTTTATATTTCAGTATGATTATTGTTATTTCATTCTGGCTTGAGGTTGAGATGAGCTTGTGGAGGCTGAAGCCCCACACACATTTCCTCCCTCACTTGCATTGCATGCATTTTACTGTTAAGCTGATGCTTTGTCTGTTTTGGTGTATCATTGACATGATCCCTTAGGACTCTCATTTCCTTTGATAAGGATTTGATGATAGAATTTTAGGTTGAAACCTATGCATGACAACTTCTAGGAGTTCCCTGTTCAAACCTCAACCATAGGATGAATCCATGGCATGATAACAGTAGGACTTGATAGTCTCCCTCCTAGTTGGGCCTGTTCTCTTCTCATCTCAAAACAGTTTAAGATACAGTAATCATGAATGATTTCTTTTGTACGTTACGAGCCTTAAGCTATCTGAGAAAGGATTGTGGGAGAGCTTCTTTTCCATAGTCTGGATGTTTAGTATGGTACCCTTTGGGTGACATGCGACGCATTCACTCTCAGGTCATAGTCTCTAGTGCGGTTGAAATCACAAACACAATAAAAAACACTTCTTTCGTAAAAGACAGGAAATAAACCGTAGTTTCCCGAACTACGTGAGCTCTGATCTCTCATGCCTGTTGAGAGTACGTAGGCACAAGATGGCGATGTTTTGGCGAGCTACCTTCCCCCATAACCCTTCGTAGGCCGAACTACGTTGACTCTGATTTCTCATTCTCTGATGAGAATACGTAGGCATAAAGCGCGACGCTTTGCCGAGTCATTTTTCTTTTCTTTTTCAGCCAGCCTTGATAGGTAGATAGAATAAAACCAACCCGTCCAAGTAAACCAAACAAGCGTGGATCCCGTCGAGTACGATGGACGTGAGGGGTGCTAATACCTTCCCCTTGCGTAACCGACTCCCGAATCCAGACAACGGTTGCGATGACCTTGTCTTACCCTTTTTCGTTAGGTTTTTCCGATCGTTTCCTTTCCCGTTCTGAGGGATAAATAACGAAAGATGGCGACTCTTCTGTTGTGCCGGCACCTTATTTTCGCGAAAGCGACACTGTGCTTATTGATTGATTGACTGTACTTGTGTGACTGTTTGGTGTGTTGCATTAGAATAGGGCTTTCATATAGTTTGTCTAGGCCTAAGTGCATAGAAAGGTTGAGTCTAGCTCCCTTTGCTTGTCTGTATTAGAGGTTGAGGCTGTCTCCCTTTGCTTGTCTGTTATTGTTTGGCTTTGCTTAATGGCTAAAGGTTGAGTTTGTCTCCCTTGCCTGTGTGGTGTGTTTCCTTTGTGCTTGCTTGCTCTAGAAGTTGAGTTTGGATCCTTCTGCTTGTATTGTTGCATTGCATGCATTTACTTACAGTTATTTCTTTTAGTTTATTTCTTTTGTTGTTGCTTTCCTTTGCCATGTTCCCTTAGGAACTCTGACTTCCCTTGTTCAAGAGAAGTTATGACAGACATTAGGGTTCTAACCATGCATGATAACATTAGGTAGTTCCCTCCTAACCTCAATCATAGGATCAACTTTGCATGACAACTTTAGGATTGGATTAGGTCCCCTTTAGTGCGTCCTTTCTCTTCTCATCTTCAAACAAATCAAGATACAGTAATAAAGGTTAATTGATGTTGTACGCTACGATCCTTAAGCTACTTGAGAAAGGGTTGTTGGAGAGTTTCTTTTCAACAGCTTGGATGTTTAGTATGGCACCCTTTGGGTGACATACGACGCATTCACTCTCAGGTCATAGTCTCTAGTGCGATATTAGTTGCAAACATCCATAAAAAACACTTCTTCCGTAAATGACAGAAAATGAAGAATCAAACTCTTTTTGTCCTTTGGGACCTTTAATCCTTGGAACCCATTTTCATAAGGAGAGTTTTGTTAACTCTCGGTTCTACCGCAAACGGTAAACGCCTAAGTCTCCAACGAGCGAGCTGCATACACCAAACTGCTGGAACCGTTTGTTAACCCTACTCGGATAAAAAAGACCAACATGTGTCTCTTGTTGGCCCAAACTACGTTTGCTCTGATCTTTCACGCTGCGTGAAAGTACGTAGGCACGAGATGCAATATCTCGGCGAGAAACCTTCCCCTGTAACCCGTAGTTAGGCGAACTACGTTGACTCTGATTTCTCGTTCCAGACGGGAATACGTAGGCATATAACTGTTGTGTTCTGCTGAGTCATTTTCTTTCCTTTTCAGACCAGACTTTTAGCGTAGATAGATAAACCAACCCGTCAGATAAACACAACAAGCATGGATCCCATCGAGTACGATGGACGTGAGGGGTGCTAATACCTTCCCCTTACGTAACCGACTCCCGAATCCCGACATGGTTGCGATGACCTTGTCTTATACCTTTTCGTCAGGTTTTTCTGATCGTTTCCTTTCCTGTTCCGTGGGATAAATAAAGAAAGGTGGTGAATCTTCTGTTTTTCCGGCACCTTATTT
>OZ012735.1:283800182-283914344 GCA_963859935.3 Lathyrus sativus
TGTTTCTGACCAGTTGGAATGGGGTTTCTGGATTTTCTCTACAGTTTTTAGTTGGGAAAGCCCAACAGTGTGCTAAAGACGGTTGTTGGATCGTATTCAACGCTATTCTCGCCCTCTGCATTTATGGCATCATTTTGTTTCCCAACATGCCAGACTTTGTAGACCTGGATGCTTTCCATATCTTCGCATAAGGGAATCCAATTCCTACCTTGATTGGTGATGTATATCATTCCGTCCATTACAAGAACGAAAATAGAAGGGGTAAAAATGTATTGTGTTATGTGCCCTTACTCTACAGATGGTTTGATAGCCACATGCCTAAAAAGGGTCTCTTTGCTTCCTCTGCAGCCACATCTGAGTGGTCTGAGCGCTTGATGGGTTTATCAGCAGAGGGCGTTGTTTGGTTTGATCGAGATATGTTGGGTACTTAAATCATCTTCAGCTGTAGTGGTTTTCCGAATGTGCCATTGATTGGAAGAAAAGGCTGCATTAACTACAACCCCTCTTTGCTTGTCAGACAGTTTGCCTACGCTTTGAGAGGTCCGCCAAAAGACGAAGGGGTGCAGGAATCTCTGTACCTCACGGGACTTCTAGAGGGGGATATGTTAGTCAAGCTCCAACACGCATGGAATGATATCAGTAGACGAGGGAAAGCATTATTGGGTAAGAGCAATAGCCAGGCTTATGCTCCTTATGTAACTTGGATTCGAACCAGGGCAGAGACAGTAGGGATTCCTTTTCCACCTGCTAAGCAAGAGTGCCCTCCAGTGGTCGAAGAACCTACCACAGTGTCGATTCAGCAGTACAATCAGGTGTTAGCTGAGAAGGAAGAGCTGAAAAAGGCCAACGAAGAGTTGGAGAAAGAGCTGGTACATCTTAGAAGCAAGAGAAACGAAGCTGTCCACTCCTTCAAAAAGCAGGCAGAGCTGGTGAACCGGCTAGGCACCGACTTGACCAAGCAGATAGCTGACCGAGAATGTTTGGGTTTGGACTTCAAATCTGTCAACGATGTGCTTGCCACCAAGAAGCAGAACCTGGATGAGGCATACCGGAGAATCTCCAAATTCAACCAGCAGTGGAATGCCACTATAGCCAGCAACAAAGAGCGGGAGGAAAAACTGAAACAGCAGATCTCCAAATTGAAGGCTCAAGTGAAGGCCAGCGGGAAGATGTTTGATGAGGAAACTGCTCATAGGTATGCCACTGAAGACATGTTAAACAAGGCTATTGCGAACCTGAGAGATCGCAAGCAGATGTTCGAGTCTAAGAAGCGAAGGTTAGAAGACTGTTTTGGCCAAGGCGCATGGGAAGACTCCGTTAAAGGTCTCTAGTGCACCATCATGCAGAGGGAGTTACTTGTCAAAGGGTTACTCATTCGGCCTGATCATCCCAAAACGAAGGAGTTGCTAGAAGAGTTTCGCGCCCGTTGTTGCACTTGACTATCTTTGTAACCCTTTGATCTTTGTTGTATGCTGACCATCACCAGGCTTGTTGGTCGAGGTCATGCTATTGATTCCCCATGTATTCAGTGACATTGTATGATGCCTTGTTGGGCCTTATATATAAATGAGATGTTATTTCAATGACTGGATCCAGACTTCTTATTATCAGCACTGGCACTCTGGCACTAGAATCGGGGGAGAAATCTCCCCAAAGCATAGACACACGTTTGCATTTGCATAACAGGAGGTACCTTGAGCGGTTTCCTAACCCTCTGTCGATGCAGGTTTCAGGATTTCCAATCAGCAAATTCATTGTTACCCTACAAGAAGTAACTGCAAGAAAGCTATGGATCAAATGCAAGCTGAGTTTTAGGAGATGCGCGAAAGGATGGCGCAGTTCATGCAGGTTATGGAAACTGTGGCTTCAGACTCTGGTGCAACCTCTGATTGCACGAGTCGATGGTAACAGTGTGCTACATGGCGGAGTTGCTACTAATCCTTCTCAAGTCGAGACTGTCGCTACTGCGAAAATCGGCCCCGGCTATGACAGAAGAGTCGCCACCGTGCGTTATTTATCCCACAGGAGGGAAAGGAAACGCTCAGAGTAAACCTAATGCAAAACGGGAAAGGAATGGTCATCGCAACCAAATTCCTGGATTCGGGAGTCGATTACGCAAGGGGAAGGTATTAGCACCCCTAACGTCCGCCGTACTCGACGGGATCCACGCTTGTTTTCTAGTACGGATCGTTATTCTATCTACTCTAAAGGTCTGGGGTTAAAAAGAAAGAAAATGACTCGGCAAAGTATCGCACTTTATGCCTACGTATTCCCGTCTGGAACGAGAAATCAGAGTCAACGTAGTTCGCCTACCTACGGGAAAGGAGGGGAAGGTTGCTCGCTAGGATACGGCATCCTATGCCTACGTACTCTCATACAGCATGAAAGATCAGAGCAAACGTAGTTCGGGCTACGGAAGACACAAGCTTGTCTGACTGGTTTTTTATTACCTTATGAAAGGGTTTTTCTTGATTAAGAGTCCAAGCGGACAAAAATGACGCTTTGATGTTTGTTTTGAATCTTTTACAAAAGAAGTGTTTTTTAGTTTGTGTGCAATCTCTGACGTACTAGAGACTATGATTTGAGAGTGACTACGTCGTGTGTCACCCAAAGGGTACCACACTAAGCAGCCAGACTACTGGAAAGAACTCTCCAGCAACCCTTTCTCAAAATAGCTTAAGGATCGTAACGTACGACATCGATTAACCTTATTACTGTATTTTTGAGTTGTTTTAAGATGAGAAGAGAAAGGAGCTCTAAAAACCCTAGGGTTGAAAAGGGGAATAAAACTAACCTAATGTTGTCATGCATGGATAAGAATCCTAATGTCTGTCATAATTCCCTCCTGCACAGAGGAAATCAGAGATCCTAGGGGATAAACAGAAAAGAAAGCAAGCAAATACAGTAAAATGCATGCAATGCAGCAATACAAGCGAGGCAAGGGAGTCTGGCTCAACCTCAAACCTGGGAAAACAACAGGCAAAGTGAATCAACATTCACTTCAAACCTAGGGGGCAAGCTGCACAAGCCAACAAACAATACAGGGAGACAAAAAAACCAAAGCAGAGGAGGCAGCCCAAGCAGCAGCACCAAACTCCTACAGCAAATAGCAGCTCTGACAGCAACAGAGGACTAAACAGCAAAGAGTTGACAGCAACAACTTTCATCTTCAAACTTCAATAAACTTCAATCTCCAATAGACACCATGCTTCAACAAGCTCTCAGCTTAAGCAAGCTCAAACCCCAACCAGTAAACAGCTTCAACCAGCTCCTAGCTCCTAGCTTCAACAAGCAAACAGAACCCTAGCTTCAACAAGCTACCTCATCTTTCCTTTACCAAGCTTCAAGCACCTCCAAGGGAGAATCATTCAACAAGATCAAGTTGGAATGTTAAGAAGCTCAATGACAACCAAAGGAAGTCACTGAGGCCTTAACATGATAATTGAAAGATATCCTCAAGGTTCTACTCAACCAAAGCATGCTCTACATCCCTCCTAAGGAGAGATGGAACTTCTTTGGGAGGACCTTGTGTCATACGATTGAATAGAGGCACAAGAAGCTCTCTATGTTTGAAAGAAAGAAGCAAAACTACTCTGAGGCTCTTCCTAAAACCCTAGTTTCCCTAAGCTCCTGACAAGCATCCACAAGATGAGAGAATCCTCACATCCAAGCTCCTTCAAGTTCTCCAAAGCACCTTCAATTAGTCTTCATGATCACCCAAGCTCCAGAGCAACACCACCCTAATCTAAGGGGAACTATTGAATCAAACTAGCCAAATTAGTTCATCAAAACACCTAAAAGTTAGCCTTAAAACTAATTCTACTTAAAATACCAAAATGGATTGTAAAATCCTACAAAAATTACTAAGGGTTCCTAAACCTCTTATGAATCTTTCATACAAAAACCAGGGGGTTAACCATTCATTTGGACCCTAAACTATGCCCTAAACTAAAGGTATCAACTTAAAACCCTAATTCTAAACCACCTAATGTCCATTGCTCAAACTAGCCTAAAATTCTCTCACAAAAATATGAGAAAACTACTATGGGTACATGCATATCTAAGCTAGCTAGTCCAAAAAGAATCAACTCACAATTCATCACCAATTAATCACAATAATATCAGAAAAAACACATGTCAAACAAATTAAAAATAAAACTAATTAAAATACAAAAAATGCAAACAAAGTAAAAAATGCATGAATTAACTATTTTTCAATCCTATTAAATTCTACATTTATTAAGGAGTTAGGGAAAAAAATCTAGCTTAAAAATGATTATTTCCTATTTATTATGAATTTTAGAAACAAAATGGATTAAAAATAAAAGAAAATCAAATAAAAGAAATTAAAATGCTGAATTAAATGAGGGCCATTAGATCAATTGACTGGTAAGCGAATCCAAGGCTTCAGAGTGTGTCAATGTGTGGTGCTGACTGGCGTGCCACATCGTTTAATGAAACGATGTGTTTCAATGGCTTGGAGGCAAAGCTGAATTCAGATCACAGCCATACGATCTGTGTACTAATTCCAATCTAGAGACTGATCCAACGCCTCAGCCTTCATCTTCTCCAATAGCTCAGGCGGAGGTCAATTTCCAAGACGGTGGTCTGGTGGTCCAACCACCGTCTTCTCCGACGAGCCAACTTCAAAACCTCACCAATCTTTGCAACCAAAAACCCTATTTCACCTAGTTTTTCACCCTGATCACGAATACGACCCCCATTCTTATTAATTCTCACTACAACTCCAAACCCGATGGTAGTTGCAGAAAAATCACAAATCTTAAATCGCCTCAAACTCTAAAATTAAAGATCCCATTGAGTACTACACTTCTCCCTGATCAATTCTCAACCTTCAAACATGATTAATTCCTCAAGAACCACAAGCTCTACTCCTCAATAGAAAATGTGTCACCCTAGTTTTTGTCACTAAACCTCCATTTTCCCTACCAGAATCCATCTAGGCACGATCTACAACCTATCTACACCTCAAATTGTGATCAATTTCATCTAATCTAAGCCATAGAGTGAAAGTTGCATACCTGGTAAAAGTGGATGAACAGAGTGAGAATTCCTTCAATTCAGCCTCCAATTTCTTCCAGAATCACTCAATAACATTTCCTCAAGCTTCTGAAACAGATGATTTGCCTTGAATCCTCACCAATCTTCAAACCCGATTTCTGTTGCAGATGAATAAATTTCAATGGCTCCTTCTCGTTTCTGGCTCAATCCTTCCCAAAAAACCAACTGAATCCAATGCAATGCTTATATAGAATGTGTTGGAAACCTCTAGAACTTTCTGGAGCTAACAGAATGAGATTTTCAATTTCTCATTCTCCTCCAATTTCTCATATGTGCAGTCAGTGAATTGCTCTGCCACAGCTCTTGATTTTTCCTGAAATTCTCACCTCCTGATATTTAGAATTGAATGGCTATGATATCTCCCTTGTTTTTGATCCCATGGCCATGTATTGATGTGTTACTTCATTCTTAAGCAACAAAAGGAAAGTGCTTGAAAATGGCCTCATTTGCAAAATTTAATATTGCCATCATTCTCAAAATACATTTTTTGATCAAAATGGTATATCACATGGACTTGTTTTGGCCATAAATCATGAAATTGCAATATGGCCTTTTAAATGACTTTAAATTCTTCATTAAAAAGCCATTTCAAACCAACTTCTCCCATGAGCCAATTCAAACCTTCCTTGATGCATGGTTAAGGTTAAAATCCTATTTTGAGCAACTTTCTAGTTGGACAATTTTCCATTTGAGGAGTGGAAGATGGAGATTTTGGCACATGCTTGGAAATGACCTATAATCATAAATGCCCAAAATACCCCTGGATTGCCAAGATCATAACTTGAGTTCTATAAATCCCCTTGAGGACTTCTAGTACTCTATGGAAATCTAAGATCAAGATCTATAACTCTTATGTTGGCCAAGAATCCATTTGAAAACTCCTTGAGAGGCAAAAGTTGCTTGGAAGTCAAGTGACTTTCACAGATAAATTTCAGTGTCCTCTGGTGACCTGTAATTTGCAAAGACCATAACTTGAGTTCCACAAATCTTCTTGAAGACTTCTAGTACTCAAATTAAAGGTATTGAGAAGCTCTACAAGTTTCATGTTGGCCAAGGATCCATTTAAAGCTTCTATTTAGGCTTATGTGGCCTTGAAATTAGGCACTAAACAGGGGATTTTACACTGAAACCCTAGTTTAGCAACTTCCCACATTCTTGATCTTTCTTTGCTTAACCTTGGCACAAAACCACACATGTATAAACATACCAATCCATGAATTCCATGACCTCAAAGTAGGCTCTGATGTTCTCCAATTACTCAATGGAATTAGGGTTGACCCAGATGAAACCCTAGTTGACTGCCCTTCAAATGTGGCTCTCATACTTGAATCAATGACTTGCCTCAGCTTCAATAAGGCCCTCTAGACATCCCATGAGATCCATACACACCTCACATCCACTGATGATTCTTAATACCCCTCAAGATAGGAGCACAATCCACATGTAGGCACTCAAACTTCTCAATACTTCAAATCTCTTCTTGATGGCTTGGATGACTCTCATACTTGGATGAGATCTCTTGCTAGGCTTCTTCTGATAAGAATCACACTTGATCCCTTATTGGATTCATGCTATGCTATGATATGCCAATGATTTAACTATGTACATGATGTAACTATGCAAATGAAATGCAATGAAACACAAATCAGGCGAGAAAAGGTTGAGCAAATTTTGGGGTGCAACAGCTGCCCCTATTCAAACGGCTTGGACCCGACTGGGTGAAGAGCGAACGACCTTCAAACAATCGAGGTACGAGACAGTTGGGTACCAAGAAACCCGGAAATTTGCCAACCGCAGAAATAAACTGCACTGCTTGGGGAGCAACACCCCCTATCTGAATCCGGTTGTTACGACAACAACTGATCCAACGTCTGATAATAATTCTGATTTCAACTTCAACTACCTATGTAGCGCCACAGGTACTGAACAATTTTTGCAAAAAACACCTCCGTCCACAACTGGACTAACCTTGTCAACACAAGAAGAGAAACAAATTCGTCAACACGAATAGAGATTTTGTCGTCACAGGAATAACCTTGTCCACATCTGGACCCAAATTTCGTCGAGTCACGAATAAACACAAATCCGCCCACGTCAGAACTCACATTACGGAAAAATCCCGGCGCTTTCGTTGGGGAAACATTTCTGTCTAATCACAGGAAACTCCATCCGCCTATCCATACGGGAAAATCATCTGTCTAAACACAGGAGACTTCATCCGCCTATTCATACGGGAAAATCATCTGCCTAAACACAGGAAACTTCATCCGCCTATCCATACGGGAAAATCATCTGCCTAAACACAGGAAACTTCATCCGCCTATCCATACGGGAACATCATCTGTCTACGCACAGGAAACTTCATCCGCCTATCCATACGAGAAAATCATTTGCCTAAACACAGGAAACTTCATCCACCTATCCATACGGGAAAATCATCTGTCTACGCACAGGAAACTTCATCCGCCTATCCATACGGGAAAATCATCTGCCTAAACACAGGAAACTCCATCCCCCTATCCATACGGGAAAATCATCTTCCTAAACACAGGAAACTTCATCCGCCTATCCATACGGGAAAATCATCTGTCTACGTACATGAAACATCATCCGCCTATTCATACGGGAAAATCATCTCCATTGGTCCCAACCCACAAAACCTTTTAGCGCTGACGTGACAACGACTTTGAGGAGGACTCTACTGGGGATAATATTTCGTCAACACGAAGAAATCATGGCGGGTTCACTGGGGATAGAACTCTTCCACCCAATAGGAATTCAATTCTGTCAATCATACTGGACAATAACTCCGCCTTATCTTTGCAGTAGCCAAACCCACTGGGGATGCTCTGCAATTAACTGCCAGGCACCTATTTCGACAACAGGCGACAACTCCTGAAATTTTGATTATGAAACCCTGTGACGCTGACGGAACAACAAACTTGAAGAAAATACTCCGACGGCCGGATAAGAGAAACTTCAACAAGCAACTTTGTGGGGAAAAATCTGTCAACAACTCAAAAGTCTACTTATGAAGCTATTCCATGCGGACAAAACTTTCGGACAACAACTCCAAAGTCTAATCATGAAGATGCGGTACCGCTGAAGAACTCCAAAGTCTAATTACGAAGTCGTTTGATGTTGACGACAACTCCAAGGTCTAATTATGAAGCAGCGTGATGCTGACGTAACAGCTGCTAGAGAAAATTCTGTTGGGGAATTGCTAATGACGACCCCAAAGTCTAATTAGGAAGCCGTGGAACACTGACGTAACAGCCACTCGAAGGAAACTACGCTGATCTCCAAAGTCAAATCATGAAGTCCGCAATGCTGACATAACAGCTACGCGAGGAAAACCCGCTAGGGAACTCCTAACAACAACTCCAAAGTCTAGTTATGAGGCTGTTTAACACTGACGAACTCTAAGGTCTAATTATGAAGCCGTATAAACTGATAATAAATCCAAGGTCTAATTATGAAGCCATAACAGCAAACTGGGGAGAACTCTGCCGGGGAAATTCTGGCGTCAACTGCCAGACATTCAACTTGATGACGAGTAATGACTTCAGATGTCTAATCCCTGAAATCTTTTCTTAAAATGCTGACGTGACAGCAACCCGAGGGAACACTCCACTGGAGAATTTTTGACAACAACTCCAAAGTCCAATTATGAAGCTGCATAAAGAACACTCCGCTGGGGCAGAAGAGAAACACATCATATATCTCATGCCGCAAATCTGGATATCTGAAAATAATCCTGAACAAGAATTCCAATTACCTACAGGGAAGACCACCTGAAAACAAAGAGGTAACCAACCTGACTTATGTTTCAGTATGCACATGTTTGAACATGCCGTAATGCTCCGTACGACACGGAAATGCTACGCGTTTGAGTAGATGCAAATATGACGATATATGCAAATGCAAATGCAGGATAAGCTACTGGGGAACTCTGGTAGTGTTGTATCAACAACATGAATGCTGAGGATAAAGCCAACTCCGCTGGGGAGAGATTAAACACCAATTTCCACTAGGAGGAAAGAACAAACCCCCTACTGGTGAACAAACTTAGCTGAGAAGGGCACAGTTTACAAACTCGGAGCCTCGGACTCTGCTGAGGATCAACATCCTGTCAATGGCATGACGACCTGTGGGGAGAAGGGAAACCGTCCTTCGGGTATAATCCTTCTGAACCAACAACTTGGTTAAACTCTGCGGGAACCTCCCATGCTGGGGATTGATCCTGCACATATCTGACTCACTGGGGAGCGCAACCTCTGCAGGGGATACTGATTTCGACATGCTAGGGACAATCCTATGGACGGCTCTCCATGAGGACACTCTCCTGGGGAAAATAATTCCCTCCTTTGGGAAGGGATGGATGTCATTTCAAATCTCGGGGGATAAGCTGCGACTAGCTGAGGAATGACATCAACTGGAGTCAGGTCTTACGTCAAGATTTTTTGGCTGGGGAATACAATTCCGGACCGTTTGCTCCAAAGGTAAGAACCCTTCACAACACGAACGAAACAAAACAGACCTATACAACAGAATCTATCCGGGTTATCATCTGTGACATTACTTCAGTCAATTCGAAGTTTTAGCAATTATTGGCAAGGGCCAACAAGGTTATCTAAGTGCAAGTTTATCAAAAACATCGGCGTCTATCACAAACAAAACAGTAAAGAACAAGCATCAAGTACTGAATAACATGTTTTATTGATAATGGGCCTCTGAATAGGCAAAGTTTGTACACTGAATGCAACTCCTGAAAAGAGGAAGTCACGCACAAACACACATACATATATGCACAAGAAGCATAAATAAAATACAAAACAATATTTTGTATACATGTCGGCGACGTGGTACAGACAAACACCATGAGCTGATCCTCCTATGACTCGCCTGACTCTGCGTTTTCCCGGTACATGCTCTTCGGAAGAGATTGTCTTTGGATAGACGGCCCCAGGTACTCCCAAACCACTAAGCAATGCTGTATCAAATCCGGACCGTAGTCATTTGCTTTTTCAATCCCTAACTTTTGCATGAACCGCCCTTTGCGGGTTTTCAATTCACCGGGATACCCTTTTTTTCCGAAGTCACCATTTTCAGGTTTTCGACTTCGCGGGTGTACATTTTTCCAATTTTATCCCTAATTTTTGCTCGAACCTTTTATTCATTTTTTTTATGGTTCTCCGAGATGCCCCATTTTTGCCTGGACTCTCTTTTTACTGTCCAGCGGGTCACTTTCAAGCAAAGTATTTTTTAACTGCGTCCGAATTCACAGGAGACTTCACCATCCATAGTGGATAGTAACAAGGCTCCTCCAGAGAAGACTTTTCTGACAATGTAGGGTCCTTCGTAATTAGGAGTCCACTTGCCCCTGTGATCTGTTTGTGGTAGGAGAATCTTTTTCAAAACAAGATCGCCCGTCTGAAAGCTTCAAGGGCATACCTTCTTGTTGTAAGCTTTCTTCATCCAACTCTGATATAACCGACCGTATGCTAAAGAAGCCAGTCTCTTCTCATCCATTAAACTGAGCTGATTCAGTCTATCTTTAACCCATTCTGCCTCGTCAAGTTGGACATCACGTAAAACCCTCAAGGAAGGAATCTCGACCTCCAACGGTAACACCGCCTCCATTCCGTATACCAATGAGAAAGGGGTTGCCCCGGTTGATGTGCGCACCGTCGTACGATAACCGTGCAAAGCGAAAGGTAGCATCTCGTGCCAGTCCTTATACGTCACAACCATCTTCTAAACAATCTTCTTTATGTTCTTCTTGGCCGCTTCGACAACACCATTCATCTTGGGCCGGTAAGGAGAAAAGTTGTGATGTTCAATCTTAAAATTCTGGCACAGCTCTTTCATCATTTTGTTATTCAAGTTTGAACCGTTATCGGTTATAATCCGCTCAGGGATTCCATATCTGCAGATAATATCTCGTTTGATAAATCTGGCTACCACTTGTTTGGTGACATTAGCATATGATACTGCTTCCACCCATTTGGTGAAGTAATCGATTGCCACCAAAATGAACCGGTGTCCGTTGGATGTTGTAGGCTCAATCTTGCCAATCATATAAATTCCCCACATCGAGAAAGGCCACGGTGATGACATCACATTCAGAGGACTTGGAGGCACATGGATTTTGTCCGCATAAATCTGGCATTTATGACACCTCTTTGCAAACTTGAAACAGTCTGTTTCCATAGTCATCCAATAATAACCTGCCCGCAGCAGTTTTCTCGTCATAGCATGCCCACCAGCATGTGTACCAAATGTACCCTCATGTATCTCTTCCATGAGCAACTTCGCCTCTTTCTCATCTACACAACGTAGCAACACCAAGTCGTGGTTTCTTTTGTATAGGACACCGTTCGGATTCAAATAGAAATTGCCAGCCAATCTCCTGAGAGTCTTCTGATCTCGACTGGATGCCCCAGCCAGATACTCCTTGTTCTTCAGGAAATTCTGGATGTCAAAGTACCAGGGTTTACCATCGGGAGCCTCATCAATGGCAAATATGAATGCAGGCCTATCGAGCCGAGAGATAACAATCCGGGGAGCCTCGTTCCAGAAGTTAACTTTATACATTGAAGACAATGTCGCCAGGGCGTCAGCCATTTGATTTTATGCTCGCGGTACGTGATGCAATTCCACCTTGTCAAAGAAAGGTAACAATCTCCTTGCATAATTCATATATGGTATCAAATTGGGCTGACGTGTCTCCTATTCTCCTTTAATCTGATTCACCACTAAGGCCGAGTCTCCGTATACATCCAGGTTCTTGATTCACAAATTAATAGCTTCTTCCAGACCCATGATGCAAGCCTCATATTCAGCCTCATTATTGGTAACGGGAAAAGTCAATCGATCAGTAAAGGGGATGTGCGACCCCTGAGGAGTGGTGATAATCGCACCTATTCCGCTACCATAGGAATTTACAGCTCCGTCAAATATTAACTGCCATTTGGAACCCAACTCTGGTCCTTCGTCCGACAACGGTTCTTCACAATCTTTCATTTTCAGGTACATGATATCCTCGTCAGGAAAATCAAACCTCATCGATTGATAATCCTCCACCGGCTGCTCTGCAAGGTACTCTGACATAACGCTACCTTTAATAGCCTTTTGCGAGACATATTGGATATCGTATTCGGTTAACACCATCTGCCATCGGGCAATTCTTCCGGAGAGTGCTTGCTTCTCAAACACGTATTTGATTGGATCCATCTTTGAAATTAGCAGGGTTGTATGATTCAGCATGTATTGCCTCAAACGTTTGGCGGCCCAGGATAGCGCGCAACACGTCTTCTCTAGCATTAAGTATCTGGACTCACAATCGGTAAACTTCTTACTCAAATAGTAAATCGTACGCTCTTTACGTCCGGTCTCGCCGTGTTGACCGAGAACACAACCCATACTTTCCTCAAGAACCGTCAAATACATAATCAAAGGTCTTCCGGCCACTGGGGGTATCCAAACAGGAGGTTCCTGCAAGTATTCTTTTATCTTGTCGAACGCCTTTTGACAATTTTCATTCCAGGTCAACACCTGATCCTTTTTCAACAACCTGAATAACGGCTCGCATGTCGCAGTTAGGTGAGATATGAACTGGGCGATATAGTTCAACCTCCCTAAAAACCCACGCATTTCTTTTTCTATTTTAGCCGTCGGCATTTCTTGTATTGCTTTTATTTTCGCAGGATCAACCTCTATCCCCTTTTCGCTCACAATAAACCCCAGCAATTTACGCGATCTCACCCCGAAGGTGCACTTGTTAGGGTTCAGTCTCAACCTAAACTTCCTAAGTCTTTTGAACAGTTTCAGCAGATTAACCAAATGTTCCTCCTCTGTCTGGGATTTGGCAATCATATCATCAACATAAACCTCAATCTCTTTGTGCATCATGTCATGAAAGAGAGTCGTCATAGCACGTTGATATGTTGCTCAATCGTTCTTCAGTCCGAAGGGAATCACATTGTAGCAAAATGTTCCCCAGGGAGTAATGAAGGTAGTCTTCTCCATGTCTTCTGGCGCCATTTTGATATGATTATAGCCTGAGAAGCCGTCCATGAAGGAGAATATGAAGAACTGAGTAGTGTTATCAACCAGCACATCAATGTGAGGAAGTGGAAAGTCGTCTTTCGGGCTCGCCCTATTCAAATCACGGTAGTCTACGCACATTCGCACTTTACCGTCTTTCTTCGGTACTGGTACTATATTAGCGACCCATGACGGATAAGTAGTAACAGCTAGGAAACCAGCATCCCACTATTTTTGAACTTCCTCCTTGATTTTCACCGCCATGTCTGGCCTGGTTCTTCTGAGTTTCTGCTTAATAGGTGGACATTCCTCTCGCAACGGCAGACGGTGCACAACCATGTCCGTATCTAACCCCGACATATCCTCGTACGACCAAGCAAATATATCACCATACTCTCGCAGTATCTCAATCAGCCTTTGCTTGACGTCGCTCTGCAGTGCAGCCCCTATACGGATATTTCTCACAACTTCTTCCGACCCCAGGTTGATAATCTCAATTTCCTCCTGATGAGGCAGAATGATTCTCTCTTCCTGTTTCAACAAACGAGTCAGCTCCTCTGGCAAGTTGCTATCCTCAACAATCTCTTCCTCTGATTGGAATACCGGGTGCTCGAAGTCGAAACGAGTCATAGGCGGTTCGTATGAGATGTCATCTGAAATATTAGTCCTGCAAAGGAAATGGTTAAACGCTTCAACACGCAAACAAAGCAAATAACCACGTTGCCATTTATTGTTAAAGTAAAAGCAAGAAAGACAGGGATCACAATATTTGAATATGAAAAACGCCTTTATTTCCTGATTAAACAATGCAATACACATAATCAAATAGCCCTAATGTAACATCACTATGCCCCGAATAGGACATAGGATTATTCAATAATTGATAAAACAAATCATTACTGTTTAGAAGTCACTGGGACAGTTTCCCGGATGGACCAATTGCAGAGACTTTGTCCTGGCACGCTTGGCTTGATCCACGCGTCCATATCGCAGTCGCTATCTCCGTCTTCAACATCGGAAATAGCACTGATAGTCTCAAAGCACACCCCACTTGGCGTAATCGTGACTGGTCCCTTGAACCTGGGCGCTCCTGAAGATGATGATGACGACGTCGGTCGATACCCTAGCCCAAACTTTTCATTCTTCATGGGAATCTCCAGCACCTGCCCCCAACCTTTAGTCTCACCAGTCTGCACTAAAGCCTGAGCCTCTTTGTAGGATGACACTGCCACATCTGATATTTTGCTGGAACCTGAGCTTTGTCTTTAATTTGCAACCCTTCAAAGGCTTGACAAGGTGTCTCGTGTATTTCTCCGTCAACCTCCACATATTTGAATGATGACAGGTGACTGACCAAAATATCCTCCTCCCCGCAAACGGTAACAACACTATCACCCACCATGTACTTCACATTCTGGTGCAACGTGGATGTTACGGCCCCTGTAGCATGGATCCATGGGCGCCCAAGAAGGAAGCTATAACCTGGATGGATATCCATGATGTAGAACTCGGTATCAAAAATTTTCGGCCCCACCTGAAGCGGTAATGTTATTGACCCAAACACTGATCTTTTCGTCCTGTCAAACGCCCTCACAACCATCATGGCTTTCTTTGGCAATACGTTCAACGACGATCCAGTATCCACCAATACACGTGACATTACGGTGCCCTGACATTCCACCGATATATGCAAGGCCATGTTGTGCTCTCGACCCCTGGGTGTTAGGTCAAAATCTGTGAAACCCAGGCTATGTCCAGCATTGACATGTGCCATTACCCCCTCTAACTGATTTACAGAAACTTCTTGGGGTACGAATGACGTATCCAGAATCTTTAGCAAGGCGTTCCGGTGGGCCTCGGAACATAATAACAACGACAAGATAGAAATCTTCAACGGCGTCTGCTGTAAGTGTTCAACAATTTTGTAGTTGCTTTTGCGAATCAGTCTCATGAACTCCTCTACGTCCTTGAGCGACGTATCCTTTTCCTTCGACTGAGTAGGCATGCTTTCATCTACTTTGGCTTTGCCTTTGGCCAACCTCTCTGCTTCTATTTCAGGTGAGGTAAAGATCCTTCCGCTACGGGTCATGCCCCCCGTTCCAACAACATTATCAACAGCTCCAGCTGGCTGGCTATTCATCACAATCTTTTCCCCGTTGCAATACGCTTCTAACCCGTAGGTCCACAGGACAACTTTTGTACTTTCAAAGGGAACAAACCCTGCCTTGGTAATCGTAATAGTTGGCCGCTGGGCGGGCGCCGTTATCGTTATAGTCTTCCTCGGGATCGTCACTGTTGCAATATCATCCTGCTTATCACATAATGCCTCCACAGGCTTCTCAACCGCAGTTCGACCAAATTGCAAGGTCCCTTCGTCGATCATGGCCTGAATGCCCTACTTCAAACCAGTACAACCCTCGGGCTGGGTCCAACACTCTAAACAGTATTCATCACAACCAGGGAATACCCCCCTCTGAGCAACATGCTTTTCACTTCACTCAATGGTGTCTTCAGTTTGTTAACATCCATCACCAAGTTCAAATTTTCTTCTGTTAAGATGGCATTTGCCCCATGATTAGGCATAGGCTGTTGTACAATATTGGTCCCCACTTGGCCAAAATTGATGGCTTTACTGTCCAACAAGTCTTGAACTTTATGCTTGAAAGCATGACAAGATTCTACATCATGTCCGAGCGCCCCGGAATGGAATTCGCAATGCTTATTAGCATCATACCCCCTAGGAAGTATCGGTCCTGTAGGTGGTTCCATTGTCCCTTTCTCGACCAAATTCAACCCCAGCAGGGTCTGTAGAAGCTCTGCATATGTCGACGGAGGCTTATCAAATACCCTCTTCAGCCTTACATTCTGAAACCTTCCCTGACCCTGATTCAGCCTTTGCTGCTGCTGCGGTTGTTGTTGCTGTTGTTGTGGTTGCTGTTGTTGTTGTTGCTGAGGAATTGGAATAGTAACACTGGCTATCTGTTGAGGTTGAATGTACTGATTTCTGCCTCTGCCCCGGCCTCTGCCACAATACACAACGCTAGTATCACCCTGTCATCTTCCGCCGAACGCTTTTCTCGCACCCCCAGCTGGAGTAGATTCGCCTGCCTGAATCTTTCCAATTTTAATTTCGTTTTCGATCCTTTCTCCCATAAGGATCATATCGGAGAAGCTACCCATCAAAACATTGAGTAACTTGTCATAGTACATTCCTGTAAACATCCCCACAAACATGTCATTCGTCTCCCTTTCAACCAAAGGAGGGTGCACCCGAGCTGCCATATCGCGCCACCGCTGCACGTACTCTTTGAAACTTTCACCACTTTTCTGCGACAGACTCTGCAACTGAACTCTGTTTGGCGCCAAATCGCTGTTGTATCTGTAATGCATAACGAAAGCATCAGCCAACTGCTTCCCGCTCCTAATCTGGGTGGGCTTTAGTCCCATGTACCATTCCAATGATGGTCCCGATAAGCTGTCTTGAAAGAAAGGCATGAGCATCCTTTCATCATTGGAATACGCAGACATCCTTCTATAATAAGAACGTACATGGACCTTTGGGCAGGTATCTCCTTTGTATTTGTCGAATGTTGGAGCCTTGAATTTTAATGGCACCCTCAGCCCGGGTACCAACCCCATCGTAGTCATGTCTAACCCAGCGGAGTTCTGATCAACCACCCCTTTCATCTGTTCTTCTAGCATCCTGATCCTTTGAACAGGGTCAATAGGGCCTTCAGGTCCCATACCTCTTCCTAAAAAAGTGTCATCCTGTTGATCCACATTCCAGTCATTGCCATACCCATCGTAACCCATGTTACGACCAAATCCTTGCTGATTGTACACAGGACCCCGTCCTCGGTTGCCGAACCCTAGATTGACCCCAGCAGGTCCAAAACCATTGTTGAAAGCATTGCCGAATCCACCATTACCGTGACCATACCCCTGATTGTTGACGTAACCGTCATTACCAAAGCCTTGATTGTTGAACCCAAAGTTCCCGTCCTGATTGACATTGCCATACCCATTGTTTCCGAAGCCACAATTGTCAACGAATCCTTGATTAGCATCCACATTGTTGCCTTTGTTGTTAACACCATGCCCATCACCACCATTCCCAGTATTGCCATTACCAGCGCCAGCACCTGCACCAGTACCAGTGTTTCTGTTGACAGTCACAACAGGTGGAGTAACAACTGCCTGTATCTCATCCTCCCGGCGAGGAGTTTCAATAGAAATGTGGTCAGTGTTGCCATTTCCGGTTGCCCGCGCCAGCAGCGGCTGCACCAAGGTCTGAAGATTCTCCTGGCCCTTGGCCATGCTCTCCATGGCTTGCATAAACAAAGTCAGCTTCTCACGGATTTCCTGCATCTCAATTTGGACTTGATCCATTATCTTCTTGCAGTTGTTTCTGGTTGAATAGTGGTGGACTCTCTGGTCGTCAATCCTGAAAAACCTGTGAGATGCAAGAAATAAGATACAGATTCAACAAGTAACTGGCAATGCAAAATGAATATGCAGATGCAATATGTGTCTGTGCATTAGGGAGATCAACCCCTAATTCTAGTGCCAATGTGCCAGTGTAGTGACAGTGATAATGATAAGAAGCTTGGATTCATGTACGGAGAAAAACATCTCATATATTGCTGAAAATCCCGACAAGGCAGAAATACAATATCACTGAGTGTACAATAACAAGAAGGCATGACCTCAACTAACAATCCTGGTGATGGCCAGCACAATGCAAATAAAGCATATACATCAGTGCATAAAGTGATCAAATGCCATACACCCGATACTCTTCTAACAATCTCTTAGTCTTGGGGTGATCCGGCTGGGAAAGCAACCCTTCAACGAGTGAGTCTCTTTGCCTGATAACACGCTGGATATCCCCAATGGATTCCTCCCAAACACCTTCTCCAAAGCACTCCTCTAGCTTTCGCTTCTGGGATGCATACTCTTTCTTGCGCTTGATAACTTTGTTCAACGAATTCTGAACGTCGTATCTCCGCATAACCTCTTCTTCAAACTTTTTCTGGCTAGCTTTCAACTGATCTTCTAGTTCAGAGATCTGCAGCTTCAGTTTGTCTTCTCTTTCTTTGTTACTGGTCAGTGTGGCATTCCAGGTTTTATTGAATGTGGAGATCTCCCGGTAGGCTACATTAAGTGCTTTCTTCTTGGACTCCAGCATGTCGTGAGAGCTCTTGAAATCTATCCCCAAACGTTCATGCTTCTTTCGTTGTTCAGTCAGTTCTGCACCTAACTGGTTCACCAGCTTTGTTTGCTGCTTGAAGGAATATACGACTTCAATCCTTTCGCTTCTGAGCTGACCTAGCTCTTCTTCCAACTTCTCGTTGGATTTCATCAAAGCTTCCTTCTCCTTCACAACCTGTTCATATCTCTCAATAGACACAGTAATTGGCTCCCCAACCACGAGGGGAGTAGGAGGTGATACTGCAGGAAACGGCATCAGCGCCTGCTTTGCCTTATCTTGGATCCAAACCTTGTACGGAGCATAGGCTTGACAATCATTCTTACCCAACGGTGGCTTACCCTTCTTGTATATGTTATTTCAAGCATGCTGAAGCTTGGATAACAATTCTCCCTTCAAATCACCTGTGAAGTACAGAGATTCCTGTACTTCTTCTTCCTTTGGCGGGCTTCTCAAAGCATAACCGAATTGCCTGATCAACAATGACGGATTGTAGTTAATGCACCCTTTCCTCCCAATTAGGGGAACATTAGGATACCCGACGCAGCTATAGATAATCTCAGATCCCAGTAGATCTCTATCAAACCAAACAACATCTTCTGAAGAAAGCCCCATCAGACGCTCAGACCATTCCACCGTAGCTGCAGACTCAGCAAAGATACCCTTCTTGGGCAGGTGACTATCAAACCACATATACAACAAAGGCACACAACAAGAGACGTTCTTGCCCCTCCTATTCTCGCTCTTATAATGCAGAGAGTGATAGAAGTCTCCAATCAAGGTAGGCACAGGATTTCCTGAAGCAAATATATGGAATGCATCCAAATCAACGAAGTCAGGTATGCTAGGGAACAATACAATACCATATATACACAGAGCAAGAATAACATTAAACACAATCCAACATCCACTCTTGGCATACTCTTGTGCCTTCCCAACCAAGAACTTGAGAGAAAAACCGGACACTCCATTCCACGAGGTTAACAGCAACTCTGAGGAGTCTAGATGCAAAGCAACAGCCAAGTCCTCCAGTTTGGGCTCAGCATCCATATGCATGAAGGGTACCCTGTTCTGAATGGTTAACTCCAAGACCTCAGCATATTCTTCCATGGTCGGAGCCAGAATGAAGTCGGGGAAAGTAAAACACCTCAGCGGGGGATCATAAAACTGCATAAGCGCGTACAATCCGCTCAGCTCATACGTGGATGGTCTGCAAACCAACCTAAGCAATTTCCCATAACTCTTCCTGAAGCTTCTCTTCACATCATCATCAACTAAAGACATTAAACCAAGCAAAGAAGAAACATCTGGAGTAGGCAACTTGTATGCCACAGTCTTCTTCAAAGTATCCATAATAGCAGCAAACAGAAATCCGGGCAACTAGAATCAGAGGTATGAAAATGCACCTGCAGCACAGACACACATTAATGATATGCAAAATGAGTATGCAACAATGCAATATGCAAGCATGCAACAGGGATCAAGTGATATATTGCTGAAGAGATCCATCCTATAATCCTGTCTCAACAGACCCGCAATACTGCTCAACCCTGGTCTCAACAGACCCATAACAATGCTCCAACCTGGTCTCAACAGACCTATAACACTGTCCTGATGAAGAACCCCAAGTAACCACACATACTGATCCAATAGTAAGAAAACCGAGTAGTTTGGAGGTCAAGTTTCCTGCATGCCCCAATCCCTCTCACAAGTAGGTGTCCTATCAACTGACACAAGGTGCAGCATCCTATGCGGTCGTCGGTGTCACAGACTTTCAAGACGAATGATACGATACCCAGAAGGTGTGGCATATCATGTCCTGAAGAGGCCTCACTTAGCCAACTTCCAATTGATCGGTCCCTAGAGTCGACAATCCAACTAACCAACAACCCCCTCAACCCAAAGGGCTGAAAAAGAAGTCAACCAGAAGAACCTCGTTTGAGCGTGGATTTCATGAGACACTGGTACATGCAAAGCATGCACGCGCCCACTACTTTCCACAACTAATTCTAGGTGCACTCAAGCCCAGGTCCGACTTATCTCTCAACAGATCACCCCCTCCCCACAACAGCAATAACAATATAAAGCTGACAATAAAAATGCAGAAAGTAAAGGCAGAAATCTAAATCCATACAAAACCCCATACGGGCAAACAAACGCTAGGATTGACTCGCGTAGGGAACCATTGGAGTCCCCAGCAGAGTCGCCAGCTGTCGCTACTGCGAAAATCGGCGCCGGCTATGACAGACGAGTCGCCACCGTGCGTTATTTATCCCACAGGAGGGAAAGGAAACGCTCAGAGTAAACCTAACGCAAAACGGGAAAGGAATGGTCATCGCAACCAAATTCCTGGATTCGGGAGTCGATTACGCAAGGGGAAGGTATTAGCACCCCTCACGTCCGCCGTACTCGACGGGATCCACGCTTGTTTTCTATTACGGATCGTTATTCTATCTACTCTAAAGGTCTGAGGTTAAAAAGAAAGAAAATGACTCGGCAAAGTATTGCACTTTATGCCTACGTACTCCCGTCTGGAACGAGAAATCAGAGTCAACGTAGTTTGCCTACCTACGGGAAAGGAGGGGAAGGTTGCTCGCTAGGATACGGCATCCTATGCCTACGTACTCTCATACACCATGAAAGATCAGAGCAAATATAGTTCGGGCTACGGAAGACACAAGCTTGTCTGACTATTTTTTATTACCTTCAAAAAGGGTTTTTCTTGATTAAGAGTCCAAGCGGACAAAAATGACACTTTGATGTTTGTTTTGAATCTTTTACGAAAGAAATGTTTTTTAGTTTGTTTGCAATCTCTGACGCACTAGAGACTATGATTTGAGAGTTTCTACGTCGTGTGTCACCCAAAGGGTACCACACTAAGCAGCCAGACTACTGGAAAGAACTCTCCAGCAACCCTTTCTCAAAATAGCTTAAGGCTCGTAACGTACGACATCGATAAACCTTATTACTGTATTTTTGAGTTATTTTAAGATGAGAAGAGAAAGGAGCTCTAAAAACCCTAGGGTTGAAAAGGGGAATAAAACTAACCTAATGTTGTCATGCATGGATAAGAATCCTAATGTCTGTCATAATTCCCTCCTGCACAGAGGAAAATTAGAGATCCTAGGGTATAAACAGAAAAGAAAGCAAGCAAATACAGTAAAATGCATGCAATGCAGCAATACAGGCGAGGCAAGGGAGTCCGACTCAACCTCGAACCTGGGAAAACAACAGGCAAAGTGAATCAACATTCACTTCAAACCTAGGGGGCAAGCTGCACAAGCCAACAAACAATACAGGGAGACAAAAAAACCAAAGCAAAGGAGGCAGCCCAAGCAGCAGCACCAAACTCCTACAGCAAATAGCAGCTCTGACAGCAACAGAGGACTAAACAACAAAGAGTTGACAGCAACAACTTTCATCTTCAAACTTCAATAAACTTCAATCTCCAATAGACACCATGCTTCAACAAGCTCTCAGCTTAAGCAAGCTCAAAACCCAACCAGTAAACAGCTTCAACCAGCTCCTAGCTCCTAGCTTCAACAAGCAAACAGAACCCTAGCAACAAGCTACCTCATCTTTCCTTTACCAAGCTTCAAGCACCTCCAAGGGAGAATCATTCAACAAGATCATGTTGGAATGTTAAGAAGCTCAATGACAACCAAAGGAAGTCACTGAGGCCTTAACATGATATTTGAAAGATATCCTCAAGGTTCTACTCAACCAAAGCATGCTCTACATCCCTCCTAAGGAGAGATGGAACTTCTTTGGGAGGACCTTGTGTCATAGGATTGAATAGAGGCACAAGAAGCTCTCTATGTTTGAAAGAAAGAAGCAAAACTACTCTGAGGCTCTTCCTAAAACCCTAGTTTCCCTAAGCTCCTGACAAGCATCCACAAGATGAGAGAATCCTCACATCCAAGTTCCTTCAAGTTCTCCAAAGCACCTTCAATTAGTCTTTATAATCACCCATGCTCCAGAGCAACACCACCCTAATCTAAGGGGAACTATTGAATCAAACTAGCCAAATTAGTTCATCAAAACACCTAAAAGTTAGCCATAAAACTAATTCTACTTAAAATACCAAAAGGGATTGTAAAATCCTACAAAAATTACTAAGGGTTCCTAAACCTCTTATTAATCTTTCATACAAAAACCAGGGGGTTAACCATTCATTTGGACCCTAAACTATGCCCTAAACCTAAAGGTATCAACTTAAAACCCTAATTCTAAACCACCTAATGTCCATTGCTCAAACTAGCCTAAAATTCTCTCACAAAAATATGATAAAATTACTATGGGTACATGCATATCTAAGCTAGCTAGTCCAAAAAGAATCAACTCAAAATTCATCATCAATTAATCACAATAAAATCAGAAAAAACACATGTCAAACAAATTAAAAATAAAACTAATTAAAATACAAAAAATGCAAACAAAATAAAAAATGCATGAATTAACTATTTTTCAATCCTATTAAATTCTAAATTTTTTAAGGAGTTAGGGAAAAAAATCTAGCTTAAAAATGATTATTTTCCTATTTATTATGAATTTTAGAAACAAAATGGATTAAAAATAAAAGAAAATCAAATAAAAGAAATTAAAATGCTGAATTAAATGAGGGCCATTAGATCAATTGACTGGTAAGCGAATCCAAGGCTTCAGAGCGTGTCCATGTGTGGTGCTGACTGGCGTGCCACATCGTTTAATGAAACGATGCGTTTCAATGGCTTGGAGGCAAAGCTGAATTCAGATCACAGCCATACGATCTGTGTACTAAGTCCAATCTAGAGACTGATCCAACGTCTCATCCTTCATCTTCTCCAATAGCTCAGGCGGAGGTCAATTTCCCAGACGGTGGTCCGGTGGTCCAACCACCGTCTTCTCCGGCGAGCCAACTTCAAAACCTCACCAATCTTTACAACCAAAAACCCTATTTCACCTAGTTTTTCACCCTGATCACGAATACGACCCCCATTCTTATTAATTCTCACTACAACTCCAAACCCGATGGTAGTTGCAGAAAAATCACAAATCTTGAATCACCTCAAACTCTAAAATTAAAGATCCCATTGTGTACTACACTTCTCCCTGATCAATTCTCAACCTTCAAACATGATTAATTCCTCAAGAACCACAAGCTCTACTCCTCAATAGAAAATGTGTCACCCTAGTTTTTGTCACTAAACCTCCATTTTCCCTTCCAGAATCCATCTAGGCACGATCTACAACCTATCTACACCTTAAATTGTAATCAATTTCATCTAATCTAAGCCATAGAGTGAAAGTTGCATACCTGGTAAAAATGGATGAACAAAGTGAGAATTCCTTTAATTCAGCCTCCAATTTCTTCCAGAATCACTCAATAACACTTCCTCAAGCTTCTGAAACAAATGATTTGCCTTGAATCCTCACCAATCTTCAAACCCGATTTCTATTGCAGATGAATAAATTTCAATGGCTCCTTCTCGTTTCTGGCTCAATCCTTCCCAAAAAACCAACTGAATCCAATGTAATGCTTATATAGAATGTGTTGGAAACCTCTAGAACTTTCTGGAGCTAACAGAATGAGATTTTCAATTTCTCATTCTCCTCCAATTTCTCATATGTGCAGTCAGTGAATTTCTCTGCCACAGCTCTTGATTTTGCCTGAAATTCTCACCTCCTGATATTTAGGATTGAATGGCTATGATATCTCCCTTGTTTTTGATCCTATGGCCATGTATTGATGTGTTACTTCATTCTTAAGCAACAAAAGGAAATTGTTTGAAAATGGCCTCATTTGCAAAATGTAATATTGCCATCATTCTCAAAATACATTTTCTGATCAAAATGGTATATCACATGGGCTTGTTTTGGCCATAAATCATGAAATTGCAATATGGCCTTTTAAATGACTTTAAATTCTTCATTAAAAAGCCATTTCAAACCAACTTCTCCCATGAGCCAATTCAAACCTTCCTTGATGCATGGTCAAGGTTAAAACCCTATTTTGAGCAACTTTCTAGTTGGAAAATTTTCCATTTGAGGAGTGGAAGATAGAGATTTTGGCACATGCTTGGAAATGACCTATAATCACAAATGCCCAAAATACCCCTGGATTGCCAAGATGATAATTGAGTTCTATAAATCCCCTTGAGGACTTCTAGTACTCTATGGAAAGCTAAGATCAAGATATACAACTCTTATGTTGTCCAAGAATCCATTTGAAAATTCCTTGAGAGGAAAAAGTTGCTTGCAAGTCAAGTGACTTTCATAGATAAATTTCAGTGTCCTCTGGTAACCTGTAATTTGCAAAGACCATAACTTGAGTTCCAAAACTCTTCTTGAAGACTTCTAGTACTCAAATTAAAGGTATTGAGAAGCTATACAAGTTTCATGTTGGCTAAGGATGCATTTGAAACTTGTATTTTGACTTATGTGGCCTTGAAATTAGGCACTAAATAAGGGATTTTACACTGAAACCCTAGTTTAGCAACTTCCCACATTCTTGATCTTTCTTTGCTTAACCTTGGCACAACACCACACATGTATCAACATACCAATCCATGAATTCCATGACCTCAAGGTAGGCTTTGATGTTCTCCAATTACTCAATGGAATTAGGGTTGACCCAGATGAAACCCTAGTTGACTGCCCTTCAAATGTGGCTCTCATACTTGAATCAATGACTTGCCTCAGCTTCAATAAGGCCCTATAGACATCCCATGAGATCCATACACACCTCACATCCACTGATGATTCTCAATACCCCTCAAGATAGGAGCACAATCCACATGTAGGCACTCAAACTTCTCAATAGTTCAAATCTCTTCTTGATGGCTTGGATGACTCTCATACTTGGATGAGATCTCTTGTTAGGCTTCTTCTGATAAGAATCACACTTGATCCCTTGTTGGATGCATGCTATGCTATGATATACCAATGATTTAACTATGTACATGATGTAACTATGCAAATGAAATGCAATGAAACACAAATCAGGGGAGAAAAGGTTGAGCAAATTTTGGGGTGCAACAAAGACTCCTCGAGCGGGTGATGTTGTACCGGTGGTCGTCCTCAATACGACTGAGAACGGTAATGGGGCTAGGAATGGGAATGTGACTGGTAATGGTAACGGGCATGTGGAAACCAATTGAAATGTTGGAGCTGGAAATGCTGGGTTTAATGTTGGAACTGGGAATGCTGGTTTCAATGTTGGTGCTGGAAACACTGGTGTAGGAATTGGTGGTGGAAATCAAGGCTATGGAAATCAGGGCTTTGGAAATAGAGGCTTTAGCAACGCAAGCAACAACGGTTTCGGGATGGGTGCCTACAACGCTGGCTTTGGTCCAGGTGCTGCTAATCAGGGTTTTGGTAATGTGGGGTATGATCCCAGGTTCAATCAGACTGGCTTTGGTCCTAATGCTGCTTATGCTGGGTATGATAATGGGGATTCTCATTGGGGCGAGGATTGTCAAGAAGATGCTTTCCCTCTGCCGGGCAGGGATCTTGAGATGCCCATAAACAATGACCGAAGGTTTAAGATGTTGGAGGAACAAGTGAGAGGTCTTGCCAATCAGAATTCCATGGGGTTGGACATGGCTAATATGGGGTTGGTTCCTGGCTTGAGGGTGCCACTCAAATTTAAAGCGCCTACTTTCGACAAGTATAAGGGGGATACTTGCCCAAGAGTTCATGTACGGTCTTATTATCGGAGAATGTCTGCCTATTCTGATGAAGAAAAGATGCTGATGCATTTTTTCTTGGAGAGCTTGTCTAGATCGTCATTGGAATCGTATATGGGGTTAGAGCCCACTTAGATTGGTAGCTGGAAAGAGTTGGCGGAGGCCTTTGTAAAGCATTACCAATATAACAGCGACCTTGTGCTAAACAGGGTCCAACTCTAAAATCTTTCTCAGAAGAATGGCGAGAGTTTTAAAGAGTACGCCCAGAGGTGGCGTGAGCTTGCAGCTAGGGTGCACCCACCCATGGTAGAGCATGAGTTGGTGGATCTTTTTGTGGGCACTTTCTCTATTTTGTATTATGACAGGCTTCTCAATTGTACGACGGATAGTTTTTCTAATATGACACTCTTAGGAGAGCATATAGAGAATGACATCAAGATCGGTAAGATTCAAGCAAGAGAATCAACCTCACCTGGAGGTGGTAAAAAGGCTTTTGGGAATAAAAAGCAGAGAGACACTAATTCGGTATGTAGTGATCGGAGAAGGGATAGAAGTCAGAATTGGCACAGGCAGCAGGCCGCCAGTGTGACGATTCCTGTACCTCAACAACAACAACAACAGGCACAACAGCAACAGGGACAACAGAATTCTGCTCCGCAAAGGTTCCAAGGTCGTGATAGGGCCGTGAAAAGAGTATTTAATGTGCCTCCATTACCGTATGATCATCTTCTTCAAACTCTATTACAATTGCAGCTTGTTGAGAAAAGGACGCTAGCTCCGCCTAAAGGCACGCCTCCTTTTGGGTATGATGCCAATGCACATTGTGAATTCCACTCCGGGGCACCCGGTCATAGCATAGAGAATTGTCAAGCATTCTAGCACAAGGTGAAGGATTTGATAGATAGTAAGGCGATAAACTTTGGTAATGAGGCACCCAACATTGAGAAAAATCCGATGCCGTCTCACGAATCTGCACAGGTGGGTGCGATCTTGGAAGATACCAGTCTGAATTTGGTTATGAATATAGATGAACTGAAGACGCCTCTGGGTTGTGTAAAGAGCAGGTTGCTGAAAGAGGGAGTTTTCCCTGGTTGTGATACGGATTGTGTTGACTGTTTAGCCCGACCTGAAGGTTGTGATAACTTAAGAAGAGGTATTCAAGGTCTGATTAATGAAGGAACGCTGCAATTCGACCGTACTGCTGAAGAGAAGCCTGTTGAGGCAATAGTTGAAAAGCAGGGCGAAGTTGCAACGGTTACGATCCTGTTTAAGACTGTCACGATATCGACACCTCCCAAGAGGCCGACCATTACCATAACCAAAGCTAGACCCATTCCGTACGAAAGTACTAAAGCCATCCCTTGGAACTATGGGGCGGAAGTTTACTGCAATAGAGAAAAGATTAACCTGGAAAGCTCGCAGGTTGGGTCAGTTGATAACCTTGTGGGGGTAGGGGGTATAACCCACAGCGGTGGAATTTTCGCGTCACCAAAAGTAGAAGCTGAGAGAATTGACAAAGGGAAAGGTAAAGTCGATGAAGGAGGGTCTTCTCAAGAGAAGGAAAAAGAGACTTTGACTAAAGATGTGGAAGAATTCATGAGACTAATCCGGAAGAGTGATTATAAAATTGTTGATCATCTGCAGCAGATGCCTTCCAAAATCTCGATTTTGTCATTATTGCTTTGTTCTGAAGCTCATCGGAACGCATTGCTGAAAGCTCTTGACACTGCTTATGTACCCCAGGAGATATCTGTCAATCAGCTCGAAGGAGTGATTGCACACGTGAACGCGGGGCATGGCCTTGGCTTTACAGATTTTGATTTAACACCCAGGGGCCGCAACCACAATAGTGCGTTGCATATTTCAGTTAAGTGTAGGGGCACTGTTATGTCTTATGTCCTGGTTGACACTCGTTTGTCCTTGAATGTTTTGCCCAAGAAGGAGCTGTTGAAGCTGGATACCCGAGGTATAATGTGCACGCCAAGCGACTTGGTGGTAAGAGCTTTTGACGGGACTAGAAGGTCCGTGTTTGGAGAATTGACTTTGCCAATCCAGGTTGGTCCAGAGGTGTTTGATACTGTGTTTTACATCATGGACATACAACCAGGTTATAGCTTTTTGCTTGGACGACCTTGGATTCACTCTATAGGGGCTGTAACATCTACGTTGCACCAAAAGCTTAAATATATGGTCGGTGGTAGCTTTGTCACCGTGTGTTGGGAGGAAGACAACCTGGTAAGCCACCTGTCATCATTCAAATATGTCGAAGTGGATGGGGAGATCCATGAGACATTGTGCCAAGCTTTTCAAGGGGTGCAGATCAGAGACAAGTCTCCTGTCATAAGAAATGGGCCAGAGGTGGCTATGTCTTCATACAGAGAAGCCCAAGCGGTAGTTCAGGCCGGGGAGACTAAAGGTCGGGGGCAAGTTCTGGAGATTCCTGTTAAGCAGGACAAGTTTGGCTTGGGATATCGCCCGTCGTCGTCGTCTTCATCACAGAGCGCACCACGGTTCAAGGGGCCGATTGTGTTTACTCCGGGAGGAGTTAGTTTTGAAAGGATTAATGATATGGCTGACAGTGAAGATGGAGATAGCGACTGTGACATGGATTCATGGATCAAACCCAGCGAGCCAGGATAAAGCCTATGCAACTGGTCTATTCAGGACTTTATTCAAGTGACGACGAAACAGTAATGCCTTGTTTTTTCTATTATTGTACAATCCTATGTCCTACTCGGGGCATAGTGATTTTATTTGAGGGCCTACTTATTTATGTGTATGCTTTGCTTTAATCATCAAATAAAGGCGTTTTTCGCATGCAAATTTTGTGATCCCTGTTTTTCTTCTTTTTATTTTTATCAATAAAATGGCAACGTGGTTGTGTACTTTGTCTGCACATCATTTGAAGCATTTAACCATTTCTCTTAGGATCCATATTTCAGATGACACCGATCAAGAACTCCCTATGACTCGCTTCGACTTTGAGCACCCGATATTTCAAGCCAAGAAGGAGATTGTTGAGGACGACGACTTACCAGAAGAGCTGACTCGACTTTTGAAACAAGAAGAGAAGATCATTTTGCCTCATCAGGAGGAAATTGAGGTCGTTAATTTGGGTTCCGAAGAAGTTGTCAGAAATGTCCGGATAGGGGCTGCGCTGCAAAGCGATATCAAGCAGAGACTTGTCGAGATGCTTCAAGAGTATAGTAACATCTTTGCTTGGTCTTATGATGATATGCCTGGGTTAGATACTGATATTGTGGTCCACCGCTTGCCATTGCTTGAAGAATGTCCACCGGTCAAGCAAAAGCTCAGAAGAACGAAACTAGATATGGCCGTAAAGATTAAAGAGGAAGTACAGAAACAGTGGGACGCTGGTTTTCTAGCTGTTACAACTTACCATCCTTGGGTCGCCAATATAGTACCTGTACCAAAGAAAGATGGTAAGGTATGGATGTGCGTTGACTATCGGGATCTGAACAAAGGGAGCCCTAAGGATGACTTCCCGCTTCCTCATATTGACGTATTGGTCGACAATACTGCTCAATTATCTGTGTTTTCCTTCATGGACGGCTTTTCGGGCTATAATCAGATTGAGATGGCGCCGGAGGATATGGAGAAAACAACTTTCATTACCCCGTTGGGAACGTTCTGCTACAAAGTGATGCCCTTTGGTTTGAAGAACGCTGGGGCAACATATCAGCATGCTATGACAACGCTCTTTCATGACATGATGCATAAAGAGATTGAGGTCTATGTGGACAATATGATTGCCAAATCCCAGACGGAGGAAGAGCATCTGGTGAATCTTCTGAAATTGTTTGAGAGGCTTAGGAAGTTCAGGCTGAGGCTGAATCCTAATAAGTGCACCTTCGGGGTGAGATCTGGAAAGCTATTGGGGTTCATTGTTAGTGAAAGAGGAATTGGGGTTGATCCTGCAAAAATAAAAGCGATACAAGAAATGCCAGCGCTGTTGCACCCCAAAATTTGCTCAACCTTTTCTTGCCTGAGTTGTGTTTCATTGCATAGTTACATCATGTACATAGTTCAATCATTGGCATATCATAGCATAACATGCATCTAACAAGGAATCAAGGGTTTCTATCAAGAGAAGAGCCTAGCAAGAGGTGTTATCCAAGTTTGAGAAATCATCCGAGCCATCAAGAAGTGATTTGAAGTCTTGAGAATGTTTGAGTGTCTACATGTGGGTTTTGCTCCTACCCTGAGGGATATGGAGAATCATCAGTGGGATGAGAAGCATGGGATGTGAATGTGAGGTGTGTATGGATCTCATGGGATGTCTAGAGGGCCCTGTTGAAGCTGAGGCAAGTAATTGATTCAAGTATGAGAGCCATAGTTGAGGTGCAGTCAACTAGGGTTTCATCTGGGTCAACCCTAATTCAATTGAGTAATTGGAGAGCATCAAGGCCTACCTTGAGGTCAAGGGATTCATGGATTGGTATGTTGATACATGTGTGGTGTTGTGCCAAGATTAAGTAAAGAAAGATCAAGAATGTGGGAAGTTGCTAAATTAGGGTTTCAGTGTAAAATCCCCTATTTAGTGCCCAACTTCAATGCCACATAAGTTAAAATACATGTTTCAAATGGATCTTTGGCCAACAAGAAACTTGTAGAGCTTCTCAATACCTTTAATTTGAGTACTAGAAGTCTTCAAGAATATTTTTAGAACTCAAGTTATGGTCTTTGCAAATTACAGGTCACCAAAGGACACTGAAATTTATCTATGAAAGTCACTTGACTTCCAAGCAACGTTTTCCCTTCAAGGAGTTTTCAAATGGATTATTGGCCAACATAAGAGTTGTAGATCTTGATCTTAGCTTTCCATAGAGTACTATAAGTCCTCAAGGGGATTTGTGGAACTCAAGTTATGATCTTGGCAATCTAGGGGTATTTTGGGCATTTATGATTATAGGTCATTTTTAAGCATGTGCCAAAATCTCCATCTTCCACTCCTTAAATGGAAAATTGTACAACTAGAAAGTTTCTCAAAATAGGGTTTTAACCTTGTCAATGCATCAAGGAGGGTTTTAATTGGCTCATATGAGAAGTTGGTTTGAAATTGTCTTTAAATGAAGAATTTAAAGTCATTTAAAAGTCAAAATTGGGATTTCTTGATTTTATGGCCAAACAAGTCCATGTTACATACCAATTTGATCAAAAAATATGTTTTGGAAAGGATGGAAATACCACATTTTGGATTTGAGGTCATTTGCACATGGTTTCACTTTGTTACTTAAAGTTGAAGAAACATAACCATCCATTGCCTTAAGATCAAATACAAGGGATATGCACATCCAATTCAGTTCTAAATATCATGAGGAGAGAAATTCCAATGAGATGGTGAGCTAGAACAGAGCAAGCCATGGTTTTGTCATGTGAGATTTTCAAAGGAAATGAGATTTTCAATTTCTCATTCAGGTTGTTACAGAAGGTTCTAAAGTGTTCTAACACACTCTATATATTGTATGCAACTGATTTAGTTAGTTTTTTGGGCTTGCATTGGAGAGAATCGAAGGATAGCATTTGAAATTTCCCAAGCTGCATCAAGAATCGGTTTTTGGAATTGAGGAAGATTCAAAGTAAATTTTCCATTGGAGGAGCTTTAGAAGTGATCCTAAAGTGATTCTGCAAGAGATTGGAGGTTGAATTGTGCCATAACGTCATCTGTTCATCCACTTTCCACAGGTTTGCATTCTTCAAATTTCAGCTTAATTTTTATGGAATTGATCAACATTTGATGCATGATTAGGTTAGTGTTGATGTAAGGGTGGATTTCAGTGCAAAAGATTAAGAATTAGAGACCAAATTAGGGTGATACCATTTTCTGGTGAAGCTTTTATCTCCTTGTTCTAGAAGTTTTAATGGTGTTTGAATGTTGAGAATTAATCAGGGAAGCTTGTATTTCATGCTAGGGATTTTAATTTTAAGAATTGAGTTGATCAAGATTGGGGGATTCTTCTGCAATTTCTATCGGGTTTTGAGTTAGGGTTAAAATCAATGGAAATGGAGGTCGTATTCATGACCAGGGTGAAAAACTAGGTGGAATAGGGTATCTGATTGCAAGGATTGATGAGGTTTTGAAGTTGCTTCGCCGGAGGAGACGGTGGCGCCAAGCTCAGGCCACCGTCTGTGTTTTCCCCCCTCAGTTCAAATATTTTGTGGACGATGAACCACGACCCTCAGATCATGCCTTGACTTTGACTAGGGACTCATTTCAATGGCCACGATGGCGTTTCAGTAACTGAAGAGAGTTTGAACTTCACACCGCAGCGTTTCATTTAATCAGAATGGGTGGGCTTAAAGGAACCTTTGCTCTTAACACCCCATGTCTGGGCCCAATGAGAAAATACACTGGAATTACTTGCTATTTACCACACGTTTTTTTTCCAATTTCCTTTTATTTTCTGAGTGGTTTTAATTTTGGTTTGGGCTTATGTCATGTGCGCTATTGACACCCCCCCTTGGGCCCAGGTTTGGTTTTCAACTGGTTTTAAATGCTATCTGACACGCCACTTTATTCATTTTCTTTCTATTTTCTTTTATTTTATATTTTTGCATAGTTTAGAAATAAATCCATAATAAATAGGAAATTTAATCTTTTTAATCCAAGTTTTCTTTCCCTGATTCCTTAGAATATGTAGAATTTAATAGGATTGAAAAATGTTTAGTTCATGCATGTTTTATTTTAGTTGTATTTTTTGCATTTTTATTGTTTTTATTTTTAATAGGGTTGATACATGATTTTGTGGATTTTATTGTGAATGATTGGTGATTAATTTTGAGTTGATTCCTTTTGGGCTAGTCATCTAAGAGATTCATGTACCCATAGTAAATTTATCATATTTTTGTGAGAGAAGTTTAGGCTAGTTTGAGCATTGAACTTTAGGTGGTGTAGAATTAGGGTTTTAAGATAATACCCTTAGGTTTAGGGCATAGTTTTAGGTCCAAATGAATGGTTAACCCCATGGTTTTGGTATGGAGTGATTCTTAAGAGGTTTAGGAACCCTTAGTAATTTTATAGGATTTTAAAATCATGTTTGGTATTTTAAGTAGAATTAGTTTTTAGAACTAACTTCTAGGTGTTTTTGTTGAACTAATTTGGCTAGTTTGACTCAATAGTTCCCCTTAGACTAGGGTGGTGTTGCTTTTGAGCTTGGGTAATCATAAAGACCAATTGAATATGCTTTGGAGAGCTTGAAGGAGCTTGGATGTGAAGGTTTTCTCATCTGGTGAAGTGCTTGTTAGGAGCTTAGGGAAACTAGGGTTTTAAGAAGTGCCTTAGACTTAGTTTTGTTTGTTTCTTCAAACATGGAGCATATTGTTCATCTCCATTCAATCCAATGACATAAAGTACTTTTAAAGAAGTCACATCTCTCCTTAGGAGGGATGAATGGCATGCTTTAAGAGTAGAACTTTGAGGATTCCTTCCTATTCCAGTGTTAAGATCTTAATGGCTTCCCTTGGTTGTCATTGAGTTTCTTAACACTTCAACTTGATCTTGTTGAATAATTCTCCCTTGGGGATGCTTGTTGAAGCTTGGAAAAGAGAAAGTTTAGGAGCTTGTTGGAGTTAGGAGTGGGCTTGTTGAAGTTGGTAGCTTGTTGAAGCTAGGGTTTTTCTGCTTGTTGAAGTTGAAGTCAGGAGCTTGTTGAAGCTGGTTACTGGTTGGGGTTTAAGCTTGCTTAAGCTGGGAGCTTGGTGAAGCCTGGTGCTTGTTGAAGATTGAAAGTTTATTGAAGCTTGAAGATGGGAGTTATTCATGAAGATGAAGGTTGTTGCTGTCAACTTTTTGCTGGTTAATCATTTGTTGCTGTCAGAGCTGCTGCTTGCTGTAGGAGTTTGGTGCTGCTGCTTGGGCTGCCTCCTCTGTTTTATTTTGGTTTTTCTGTATTGTTTGTTGGTTTGTGCAGCTTGCCCCTTTAGGTTTGAAGTGAATATTGATTCACTTTGCCTGTTGTTTTCCCAGGTTCGAGGTTGAGTGGGAATCCCTTGCCTCGCTTGTATTGCTTCATTGCATGCATTTTACTGTACTTGCTTGCTTTCTTTTCCTGTTTATCCCCTAGGATCTATGATTTCCTCTGTGCAGGAGGGAATTATGATAGACATTAGGATTCTTTTTCATGCATGACAACATTAGGTTAGTTTTTATTCCCTTTTCAACCCTAGGCCTTTTAGATCTTCTTTCTCTTCTTATCTCAAAACAATTCAAAAACACAGTAATAAGGTTAATCGATGTCGTACGTCACGAGCCTTAAGCTATTTGAGAAAGGGTTGCTGGGGAGCTTCTTTCCAGTAGTCTGGCTGCTTAGTGTGGCACCCTTTGGGTGACATGCGACGTAGTCACTCTCAAATCATAGTCTCTAGTACGTCAGAGATTGCACACAAACTAAAAAACACTTCTTTTGTAAAAGATTAAAAACAAACATCAAAGCGTCATTTTTGTCCGCTTGGACTCTTAATCAAGAAAAACCCTTTCATAAGGTAATAAAAAACCAGTCAGACAAGCTTGTGTCTTCCGTAGCCTGAACTACGTTTGCTCTGATCTTTCATGCCGTATGAAAGTACGTAGGCACGAGATGTGATATCTCGGCGAGCAACCTTCCCCTCCTTTCCCGTAGGTAGGCGAACTGCGTTGACTCTGATTTCTCGTTTCAGATGGGAATACGTAGGCATAAAGTGCGATACTTTGCCGAGTCATTTTCTTTCCTTTTTAACCTAGACCTATAGAGTAGATAGAATAACCATCCGTACTAGAAAACAAGCGTGGATCCCGTCGAGTACGGCGGACGTGAGGGGTGCTAATACCTTCCCCTTGCGTAACCGACTCCCGAATCCAGGATTAGGTTGCGACGACCATTCCTTTCCCGTTTTGCGTTAGGTTTACTCTGAGTGTTTCCTTTCCCTCAGTTGGGATAAATAACGCACGGTGGCAACTCTTCTATCATAGTCGGCGCCGATTTTCGCAGTAGCGATAGCTGGCGACTCTGCTGGGGACTCCAACGATTCCCTACGCGATTCAATCCTAGCACTTGTTTTCCCGTCGTGGGTTTTGTATGGATTTACTTTTCCGTATTTACTTTCAGCATTATATTATTGTTGTTATGCTGGGTAAGGGGTTAGATTGAGAGATAAGTCGGACCTGGGCTCGAGTGCACCTAGAATTAGTTGTGGAAAGTAGTGGGCGCGTGCATGCTTTGCATGTACTAGTGTCCCGCAAAATTCACGCTCAGACGGGGTTATTGGTCTTTTTCAACCCTTTGGGTTGAGGGGGTTATTGGTTAGTTGGATCGTCGACTCTGGGGACCGATCAATTGGAAGTTGGCTAAGTGAGGCCTCTTTAGGACATGATGATGCCACACCTTCTGGGTATCGTGTCATCAGTCTTGAAAGTCTGTGACGCCGACGACCACATAGGATGCCGTACCTTGTGTCAGTTGATAGGACACCTACCTGTGAGAGGGATTTGGACATGCAGAAAACTTGACCTCCAGACTACCCGGTTTTCTTAATATTGGATCAGTATGTGTGGTTACTTGGGGTTCTTCATCAGGACAGTGTTATAGGTCTGTTGAGACCAGGTTGGAGCTTTGTTATAGGTCTGTTGAGATCAAAGTGGAGCATTGTTATGGGTCTGTTGAGACCAGGGTTGAGCAGTATTGTGGGTCTGTTGAGACAGATATTGTGGATGGATCTCTTCAGCAATATATCACTTGATCCCTGTTGCATGTTTGCATATTGCATTGTTGCATACTCATTTTGCATATCATTAACGTGTGTCTGTGCTGCAGGTGCATTTCATACCTCTGATTCTAGTTGCCCGGATTTCTGTTTGCTGCTATTATGGATACTTTGAAGAAGACTGTGGCTTAAAAGTTACCTACTCCAGATGTTTCTTCTTTGCTTGGTTTGATATCCTTAGCTGATGATGATGTGAAGAGAAACTTCAGGAAGAGTTATGGGAAGCTGCTTAGGTTGGTTTGCAAACCATCAACGTATGAGCTGAATGGATTGTACACGCTGATGCAGTTTTATGATCCCCCGCTGAGGTGTTTTACTTTCCCTGACTTCATTCTGGCTCCGACCATGGAGGAATATGCTGAGATCTTGGAGTTAACCATTCAGAACAGGGTACCCTTCATTCATATGGGAGCTGAGCCCAAGCTGGAGGATTTGGCTGTTGCTTTGCATTTAGATTCCTTAGAGTTGCTGTTAACCTCGTGGAACGGAGTTTCTGGTTTTTCTCTCAAGTTCTTGGTTGGGAAAGCACAAGAGTATGCCAAGAGTGGCTATTGGATTGTGTTTAATGCTATCCTTGCTTTGTGTATCTATGGCATTGTACTGTTCCCTAATATGTCTGACTTCGTTGATTTGGATGCATTCCATATATTTGCTTCAGGCAATCCTGTGCCTACACTGATTGGAGACTTCTATCATTCTCTGCATTATAAGAACGAGAACAGAAGGGGAAAGAACGTCTCTTGTTGTGTGCCTTTGTTGTATATGTGGTTTGATAGTCACCTGCCCAAGAAGGGTATCTTCGCTGAGCCTGCAGCTATGGTGGAACGGTCTGAGCGTCTGATGGGGCTTTCTTTAGAAGATGTTGTCTGGTTTGATAGGGATTTACTGGGATCTGAGATTATCTACAGCTGCGCCGAGTATCCTAATGTTCCCCTGATTGGGAGGAAAGGGTGCATTAACTACAATCCTTCTTTGGTGATCAGGAAATTCGGTTACGCTTTGAGAAGCCCACCAAAAGAGGAGGAAGTGCAGGAATCTCTGTACTTCACAGGTGATTTGAAGGGAGAATTTTTATCCAAGCTTCAGCATGCTTGGAATAACATCTGCAAGAAGGGTAAGCCATTGTTGGGTAAGAATGATTGTCAAGCCTATGCTCCGTACCAAGTCTGGATCCAAGACAGGGCAAAGCAGGCACTGATGCCGTTCCCTGCCGTATTACCTCCTTCTCCCCTCGTGGATGAGGAGCCAACTACTGTGTCTATTGAGAGATATGAACAGGTTGTGAAGGAGAAGGAAGCTTTGATGAAAGCCAACGAGAAGTTGGAAGAAGAGCTAGTTCAGCTTAGAAGCGAAAGAAATGAAGCCGTATATTCCATCAAGCAGCAAACAAAGCTGGTGAACCGGTTAGGTGCAGAACTGACTAAACAATGAAAGAAGCGTGAACACTTGGGGATAGATTTCAAGAGCTCTCATGACATGTTGGAGTCTAAGAAGAAAGCACTTGATATAGTCTACCGGGAGATCTCCACATTCAACAAAACCTGGAATGTCACACTGACCAGTAATAAAGAAAGAGAAGACAAACTGAAGCTGCAGATCTCTGAACTGGAAGATCAGTTGAAAGCTAGCCCGAAAAAGTTTGAAGAAGAGGTTATTCGGAGATACGACGTTCAGAATTCGTTGAACAAAGTTATCAAGCGTAAGAAAGAGTCTGCATCCCAGAAGCGAAAGCTGGAGGAGTGCTTTGGAGAAGGTGTTTGGGAGGAATCCATTGGGGATCTCCAGCGTGTTATCAAGCAGAGAGACTCGCTCGGTTAAGGGTTGCTTTCCCAACTGGATCATCCCAAGACTAAGAGATTGTTAGAGGATTATCGGGCATATGGTCGCATTTGATCACCTTATGTACTGTTGTATATGCTTTATTTGCATTGTGCTGGCCATCGCCAGGATTGTTGGTTGAGGTCATGCCTTCTTGTTACTGTACACTCAGTGACATTGTATTTCTGCCTTGTTGGGCTCTTTTCAGCAATATACGAGGAACTTTATCCCCATGAATGGATTCCAGCTTCTTATCACTATCACTGCACTAGCACTTTGGCACTAGAGTCAGGGCTTGATCTCCCTAACGCACAGACACATATTGCATCTGCATATTCATTTTTTGCATTGCCAGTTACCTGTTAAATCTGTATCTTATTTCCTGCATCTCATAGGTTTTTTAGGATTGACGAACAAAGATTCCACCGCTACTCAACCAGAAACAACTGCAAGAAGATAATGGATCAAGTTCAGGTCGAGATGCAGGAAATTCGTGAGAAGCTGACTCTGTTCATGCAAGCTATGGAGAGCATGGCCAAGGGCCAGGAGAATCTTCAGACCTTGGTGCAGCCGCTGCTGACGCGGGCAAACGAAAATGGCAACACTGACTACATTTCTATTGAAACTCCTCGCCGGGAGGACGAGATACCGGCAGTTGTTACTCCACCTGTTGTGACTGTCAACGGAAACACGGGTACTGGTGCAGGTGCTGGCGCTGGTAATGGTAATACTGGAAATGATGGTGATGGGCATGTTGTTAACAACAAAGGAAACACTGTGGATGCCGATCAAGGATTCGTTGACAATGTCGGCTTTGGAAACAATGGGTATGGCAATGTCAATCAGGACGGGAACTTCGGGTTCACCAATCAAGGCTTTGGTAACGATGGTTACAGCAACAATCAGGGGTATGGCTACGGTAATGGTGGATTCGGTAATGTGAACGGCGCTGGAGCATTTCCTTTCAACAATGGTTTCGGACCTGCTGGGGTCATTCTAGGGTTCGGCAACCGAGGACAGGGTCCTGTGTTCAATCAACAAGGATTTGGCTGTAACATGGGTTACGATGGGTATGGCAATGGCTGGAATATGGATCAACAGGATGACGCTTTTTCAGGAAGAGGTATGGGACCTGAAGGCCCTATCGACCCTGTTCAGAGGATCAGAATGCTAGAAGAGCAGATGAAAGGGGTGGTTGATCAGAACTCTGCTGGGTTAGACATGACTACTATGGGGTTAGTACCAGGGCTGAGGGTGCCATTGAAATTCAAGGCTCCAACATTCGACAAATACAAAGGGGATACCTGCCCAAAGGTCCATGTACGTTCTTATTATAGAAGGATGTCTGCATATTCTAATGATGAAAGGATGCTCATGCATTTCTTTCAAGATAGCTTATCGGAACCATCATTGGAATGGTACATGGGACTGGAGCCCACTCAGATTAGAAGCTGGAAGCAGTTGGCTGATGCTTTCGTTATGCATTACAAATATAACAGCGATTTGGCGCCAAACAGAGTTCAGTTGCAGAATCTGTCGCAGAAAAGCGGTGAAAGTTTCAAAGAGTACGCGCAGCGGTGGCGCGATATGGCAGCTCGGGTGCATCCTCCTTTGTTTGAAAGGGAGATGAATGACATGTTTGTGGGGACATTTACAGGAATGTACTATGACAAGTTACTCAATGTTTCGATGGGTAGTTACTCCGGTATGATCCTTATGGGAGAAAGGATCGAGAATGGAATTAAAATTGGGAAGATTCAGGCAGGTGAATCTACTTCAGCTGGGGGCGCGAGAAAAGCGTTCGGCAGAAGACGACAAGGTGATGCAAGCGCTGTATTTGGTGGCAGAGGCCGGGGCAGAGGTAGAAATCAGTATAGTCAACCTCAAAAAATAGCCATTGTTACTATTCCAATTCCTCAACAACAACATCAACAGCAACCGCCACAGCAGCAGCAAAGGCAGAATCAGGGTCAGAGAAGGTTTCAGAATGCAAAGCCGAAGATGGTATTTGACAAGCCTCCGTCGACGTATGCATAGCTTCTTCAGACATTGCTGGGGTTGAATTTGGTGGAGAAAAGAACTTTGGAACCGCCTACAGGACCGGTACTTCCTTATGGGTACGACGCTAATAAGCACTGCGAATTCCATTTCGGGGCGCCCGGACATGATGTAGAATCTTGTCATGCTTTCAAGCATAAAGTTCAAGACTTGTTGGACAGTAAAGCCATCAATTTTGGTCAAACTGGGCCTAATATCGTACAACAGCCTATGCCTAATCATGGGGCAAATGCTATCTTGACAGAAGAAAATTTGAACTTGGTGATGGATGTTCACGAACTGAAAACACCATTGAGTGAGGTGAAAAGCAAGTTTCTCAGAGGGGGAGTATTCCCGGGTTGTGATGAATATTGTTTAGAGTTTTGGACCCAGCCTGAGGGTTGTACTGATTTGAAGCAGGGCATTCAGGCCATGATCGACGAAGGGACCTTGCAATTTGATCGAACTGCGATTGAGAAGCCTGTGGAGGCATTATGTGATAAGCATAATGATATTGCAACGGTGACGATCCCGAGGAAGACTATAACGATAACGGCGCCCGCCCAGCGGCCAACTATTGCGATTACCAAGGCAGGGCCTGTTCCCTTTGAGAGTATGAAAGTTGTCCCGTGGACATATGGATTAGAAGCATATTGCAACGGTGAAAAGATTGTGGTGAATAACCAGCCAACTAGGGCTGTTGATAATGTCGTTGGAACGGGGGGCATGACCCGTAGCGGAAGGATCTTCACCTCACCTGAAATAGAAGCGGAGAGGTTGGCCAAAGGCAAAGCCAAAGTAAATGAAAGCGGGCCTATTCAGTCGAAAGAAAAGGATACGTCGCTCAAGGACGTAGAGGAGTTCATGAGACTGATTCGTAAAAGCGACTACAAAATTGTTGAACACCTACAGCAGACGCCATCGAAGATTTCTATCTTGTCGTTGTTGTTATGTTCCGAGGCCCACCGAAACGCCTTGCTAAAGATTCTGGATACGTCATTTGTGCCTCAAGAAGTTTCTGTAAATCAGTTAGAGGGGGTAATGGCACATGTCAATGCTGGACATAGCCTGGGTTTCATAGATTTTGACCTAACACCCAGGGGTCGAGAGCACAACATGGCCTTGCATATATCGGTGGAATGTCGGGGCACCGTACTGTCGCGTGTATTGGTGGATACTGGGTCGTCGTTGAACGTATTGCCAAAGAAAGCCATGATGAAATTGGACATACGGGGAATTATTTACACGCCCAGTGATTTGGTTGTGAGGGCGTTCGACGGGACAAAAAGATCAGTGTTTGGGTCAATAACGTTACCGCTTCAGGTGGGGCCAGAAATTTTTGATACCGAATTCTACATCATGGACATCCATCCAGCTTATAGCTGCCTTCTTGGACGATGATGGATCCACACTACAGGGGCCGTGACGTCGACACTGCACCAGAAGTTGAAGTATATGGTGGGTGATAGTGTTGTTACCGTTTGCGGGGAGGAGGATATTTTGGTCAGTCACCTATCATCATTCAGGTATGTGGAAGTCGACGGAGAAATACACGAGACACCTTGTCAAGCCTTCCAAGGGTTGCGGATTAAAGACAAAGCTTAGGGTTCTAGCAAAATATCAGATGTGGCAGTGTCATCTTACAAGGAGGATCAAGCTTTAGTGCAAACTGGTGAGACTAAAGGCTGGGGGCAGGTACTGGAGATTCCCGTGAAGAATGATAAGTTTGGACTAGGGTATTGACCGACGTCGCCGGCGTCATCTTCAGGAGCGCCCAGGTTCAAGGGACCGGTCACGATTACGCCCAGCGGGGTGTGCTTTGAGACTATCAACACTATTTCCGATGCTGAAGACGGAGATAGCAACTGCGATATGGACGCGTGGATTAAGCCAAGCGTGCCAGGACAAAGTCTCTGCAACTGGTCCATCCGGGAAACTGTCCCGGTGACTTTTAAACAGTAATGATTTGTTTTATCAATTGTTGAATAATCCTATGTCCTACCCGGGGCATAGTGATGTTACATTAGGGCTACTTGATTATGTGTATTGCACTGTTTAATCATGAAATAAAGGCATTTTTCATATTCAAATGTTGTGATCCCTGTTTTTCTTGCTTTTACTCTAACAATAAATGGCAACGTGGTTATTTGCTTTGTTTGCGTGTTGAAGCGTTTAACCATTTCCTTTGCAGGACTAATATTTCAGATGACATCTCCTACAAACCGCCTATGACTCGTTTCGACCTCGAGCACCCGGTATTCCAAGCAGAGGAAGAGATTGTTGAGGATAGCGACTTGCCAGAGGAGCTGACTCGTTTGTTGAAACAGGAAGAGAGAATCATTCTGCCTCATCAGGAGGAAATTGAGATTATAAACTTGGAGTCGGAAGAAGTTGTGAGAAATATCCGTATAGGGGCTGCGCTGCAGAGCGACGTCAAGCAAAGGCTGATTGAGATACTGCGAGAGTATAGTGATATATTTGCTTAGTCGTACGAGGATATGCCTGGGTTAGATACAGACATGGTTGTGCACCGTCTGCCGTTGCGAGAAGAATGTCCGCATGTTAAGCAGAAACTCAGAAGAACCAGACCAGACATGGCGGTGAAAATCAAGGAGGAAGTTCAAAAACAGTGGGATGCTGGTTTCTTAGCTGTTACAACTTATCCGTCATGGGTCACTAATATAGTACCAGTGCCGAAGAAAGACGATAAAGTGAGAATGTGTGTAGATTACCGTGATTTGAATAGGGCGAGCCCGAAAGACGACTTTCCACTTCCTCACATTGATGTGCTGGTTGATAACACTGCTCAGTTCTCCGTATTCTCCTTCATGGACGGCTTCTCAGGCTATAATCAGATCAAAATGGCGCCGGAAGACATGGATAAGACTACCTTCATTACTCCCTGGGGAACATTTGCTACAAAGTGATGCCCTTCGGACTGAAGAATGTTGGGGCAACATATCAACGTGCTATGACGACTCTCTTTCATGACATGATGCACAAAGAGATCGAGGTTTATGTTGATGATATGATTGCCAAATCCCAGACGGAGGACGAGCATTTTGTTAATATGCTGAAACTATTTAAAAGACTTAGGAAGTTCAGGTTGAGACTGAACCCTAATAAGTGCACCTTCGGGGTGAGATCGGGTAAACTGCTGGGGTTTATTGTGAGCGAAAAGGGAATAGAGGTTGATCCTGCAAAGATAAAAGCTATACAAGAAATGCCGACACCTAAAACAGAAAAAGAAGTGAGTGGGTTTTTAGGGAGGTTGAACTACATTGCTCGGTTCATATCTCACCTAACTGCGACATGCGAGCCGTTATTCAAGTTGTTAAAAAAGGATCAGGTGTTGACCTGGAATGAAAATTGTCAAAAGGCGTTCGACAAGATAAAAGAATACTTGCAGGAACCTCCTGTCTTGATACCCCCAGTGGCCTGGAGACCTTTGATTATGTATTTGACAGTCCTTGAGGAAAGTATGGGTTGTGTTCTCGGTCAACACGATGAGACCGGAAGTAAAGAGCATGCGATCTACTATTTGAGTAAGAAGTTTCCCGACTGTGAGTCTAGATACTCAATGCTCGAGAAGACGTGTTGCGCGCTAGCCTGGGCCGCCAAACGTTTGAGGCAGTACATGCTGAATCATACAACCATGCTAATTTCAAAGATGGATCCAGTCAAATATGTGTTTGAAAAGCAAGCACTCTCCGGAAGAATTGCCCTATGGCAGATGGTGTTAACCGAATACGATATCCAATATGTCTCGCAAAAGGCTATTAAAGGTAGCGCTCTGTCAGAGTACCTTGCGGAGCAGCCTGTTGAGGACTACCAATCGATGAGGTTTGATTTTCCTGACGAGGATATCATGTACCTGAAAATGAAGGATTTTGAAGAACCGTTGCCGGACGAAGTACCAGAGTTGGGTTCCAAATGGCAGTTAATATTTGACGGAGCTGTAAATTCCTATGGTAGCGGAATAGGGGCAATTATCACTACTTCTTAGGGGTCGCACATCCCCTTTACTGCCCGATTGACCTTTCCGGTTACCAATAATGAGGCTGAATATGAGGCTTGCATCATGGGTCTGGAAGAAGCCATTGATTTGCGAATCAAGAATCTGGATGTATACGGAGACTCAGCTCTAGTGGCGAGTCAGATTAAAGGAGAATGAGAGACACGTCAGCCCAATTTGATACCATATATGAATTATGCAAGGAGATTGTTGCCTTTCTTTAACAAGGTGGAATTGCATCACGTGCCACGAGCAGAAAATCAAATGGCTGACGCCCTGGCGACATTGTCTTCAATGTATAAAGTTAACTTCTGGAACGAGGCCCCCCGGATTGTCATCTCTCGGCTCGATAGGCCTGCATTCATATTTGCCATTGACGAGGCTCCCGATGGTAAACCATGGTACTTTGACATCCAGAATTTCCTGAAGAACAAGGAGTATCTGGCTGGGGCATCCAGTCGAGATCAGAAGACTCTCAGGAGATTGGCTGGCAATTTCTATCTGAATCCGGACAGTGTCCTATACAAAAGAAACCACGACTTGGTGTTGCTACGCTGTGTAGATGAGAAAGAGGCGAAGTTGCTCATGGAAGAGATACATGAGGGTACATTTGGTACACATGCTGGCGGGCATGCTATGACGAGAAAACTGTTGCGGGCAGGTTACTATTGGCTAACTATGGAAACAGACTGTTTTAAGTTTGCAAAAAGGTGTCATAAATGCCAGATTTACGCGGACAAGATCCATGTGCCTCCAAGTCCTCTGAATGTGATGTCATCACCGTGGCCTTTCTCGATGTGGGGGATTGATATGATTGGCAAGATTAAGCCCACGACATCAAACGGACACCGATTCATTTTGGTGGCAATCGATTACTTCACCAAGTGGGTGGAAGCAGCATCATATGCCAATGTGACCAAACAAGTGGTAGCTAGATTTATCAAACGAGATATTATCTGCAGATATGGAATCCCTGAGCGGATTATCATCGACAACGGTTCAAATTTGAATAACAAAATGATGAAAGAGCTGTGTCAGAATTTTAAGATTGAGCATCACAACTCTTCTCCTTACCGGCCCAAGATGAATGGCGCTGTCGAAGCGGCCAATAAGAACATAAAGAAGATTGTTCAGAAGATGGTTGTGACGTATAAGGATTGGTACGAGATGCTACCTTTCGCTTTGCACGGTTATCGTACGAAGGTACGCACATCAACCGGGGCAACCCCTTTTTCATTGGTATACGGGATGGAGGCGGTGTTACCATTGGAGGTCGAGATTCCTTCCCTGAGGGTTTTACGTGATGTCCGACTCGACGAGGCAGAATGGGTTAAAGATAGACTGAATCAGCTCAGTTTAATGAATGAGAAGATATTGGATTCTCAAGCATATGGTCGGTTATATCAGAGCCGGATGAAGAAAGCTTACGACAAGAAGGTATGCCCTCGAAGCTTTCAGACGGGCGATCTTTTTTTGAAAAAGATTCTCCCACCACAAACAGATCACAGGGGCAAATGGACTCCTAATTATGAAGGTCCCTACGTTATCAGAAAAGTCTTCTCTGGAGGAGCCTTGTTATTATCCACCATGGATGGTGAAGACTTTACGTCTCCTGTGAATCCGGACGCAGTTAAAAAATACTTTGCTTGAAAGTGACCCGCTAGACAGTAAAAAGAGAGTCCAGGCAAAAATGGGGCATCCCGGCGAACCATAAAAAATGAATAAAAGGTTCGGGAAAAAGTTAGGGATAAAATTGAAAAGATGTACACCCGCGAAGTCGAAAACCTGAAAAGGGAGACTTCGGCAAAAAAGGGTATCCCGGTGAATTGAAAACCCGCAAAGGGCGGTTCACGCAAAAGTTAGGGATTGAAAAAGCAAATGACTGCGGTCTGGATTTGATACGGCATTGCTTAGTGGTTTGGGAGTACCTGGGGGCCGTCTATCCAAAAACAATCTCTTCTGAAGATCGAGTACCGGGAAAGCGCAGAGTCCGACGAGTCATAGGAGGATCAACTCATGGTGTTTGTCTGTACCACGTTGCCGACATGTATACAAATATTTTTTTGTATTTTATTTATGCTTATTGTGCATATATTTAGGTGTGTTTGTGCGTAACTTCCTCTTTTCAGGAGTTGCATCCAGTGTACAAAACTTTGCCTATTCAGAGGCCCATTATCAATAAAACATGTTATTCAGTATTTGATGTTTGTTCTTTACTGTTTTATTTGTGAAGGACGCCAATGTTTTTGATAAACTTGCACTTACATAATCTTGATCGCCCTTGCCAATAATTGCTAAAACTTCGAATTGACTCAAGTAAGGTCACAGACGCTAACCCGGATAGATCCTGTTGTATAGGCCTGTTTTGTCTCGTTTGTGTTTTGCAGGATTCTTACCTTTGGAGCAAACGGTCCGAAATTGTATTCCCCAGCCAAGATTGCTTGACATAAGACCTGACTCCAGTTGATGTCATTCCTCCGCTAGTCGCAGCTTATTCCCGAGATTCGAAATGACATCTATCCCTTCCCGAAGAAGGAAATCATTTTCCCCAAGAGAGTGTCCTCATGGGAGCCGTCCATAGGATTAATCCCAGCAAGTCAAAATCAATGTCCCCTGCAGAGGTTGCGCTCCTCAGCAAATCAAGTATGTACACAATCAATGCCCAGCATGGGTAACTCCCGCAGAATATAATCAAGTCGTCTTTGGTTCAGAAGGATTATCCCCACGCAGGACTGTTTTTCCTTCTCCCCAGCAGGTTGCCATTCTTTCGACAGGATGAACATCATCAGTTTAGTTCGTAATTTCAAGCTTGTGAGCCATTCCCCAACAGGATGGTTATCCCCAGCGGAGTTGGTTGCACCCTTCCAGCATTTATTTTGTTGGAATATGTCTGTGATACCCGGTTATCCCCAGTGGATTTGGTTTTGTCTTCAGCATTTATTTTGCTGAGACGTCTCTTGGCATCTTTGCATTTTGCATATATCATCATATTTACATCTACCCCAAACGCGTAGCATTTCCGTGCCGTACGGAGCATGACGCCATTTTCAAATATACGCATTTTGAAACATAAATCAGGTTGGTTAGCCTTTCGCTTTCAAGTGTGTTTTCTTAGCAGGTGTATGGAGTTCTATCTCAGATCTATGACCAGACATTCGAGGTCTTGCCGTGAGACGTGTGATGATACGGTTCATCTTACTATTTTCCCCCACAAAGTTACTTGGTTATGTTCTCTTTGTCCCCGGGCAGAGTTATTTGTTTAAATTTCTCTGGTTTCCCCGCCAGAGTTGCTTGTTGAAGTTTCTCTTATCCGGCCAGCGGATTATTTTCCTCAAATTTGCTGTTACGTCAAAGGGTTTTATGAATCAGAATTTCAGAGGCTGCCGCCGTTTACTAGAATAGGCGTCCGGAAGTTTGGTTTCCAAATATCCCGAGTAGAGTCCGCCTCAAAATTGTTGTCACGTCAGTGCTAAAAGGTTTGTGGGTCGGGACCAATGGAGTTAGCTACTGCAGAGATAAGCAGAGCAACTGTATTTAGAGTAGCTTCCCGTACGGACAGACTGATGTACGTTCCTACTGGTTGACAGAAGTATTTCCCCGGAGATCGTCAAATTTTTATTGCCTATGTTGATAGGAGTTCCTCGTGTTGACAAGATATGAGTCCTGACGTGGACGATTTATTGACGGGATTTCTTCGTGCTAGTGAAATGGGTGTCATAACGTGGACAGATTTATTCTCCTCGGGTTGACGAGATGTGCTAGTCCTAACGTGGACAGGTTCGATTTCCCCGTGATGACGAAATGTGGTGTCCGGGCACGGAAAAAATTGATTACTCTTCGTGGACCATTTATCCCCAGCGGGTATCTTCCTTCGTATCAGCAAAATGTGTGTCCTGACGTGGACAAGTTTATAGTTCTTCGTGATGACAAGATGCGCGAGTCCTGACGTGGACAAATTTATCTTTCTTCGTGTTGGCGAGGCGTGAGTCCTGACGTGGACAAGTTTTATTTCCTCAGCGGGCCGAAGATGCGCGAGTCCTGACGTGGACGAATTTATATTTCTTCGGGTCGACGAGATGTGAGTCCTGACGTGGACAAATCAAGACGAGATGTTATTCCTAACGTGGAAAGTTTATTCCTGATGTGGAAAGTTTATTCCTAACATGGAAAGTTTATTCCTGACGTGGAAAGTTTATTCCTAACATGGAAAGTTTATTCCTGACATGGAAAGTTTATTCCTAACGTGGAAAGGTTATTCCTAACGTGGAAAGTTTATTCCTAACGTGGACGGTTTTATTCCTAACGTGGAGCGTTTATTCCTAACGTGGACGATTTATTCCTGACGTGGACAATTCATTCCTATGTTGATAGAATCCCCTCGTGCTAATGAAATACAAACGAGTCATCCCCAGCGAAGTCGCTGGGATTTTTCCGTGTTGACGGCAGGTGGAGTCCTGACGTGGACAAGTTTATGATGTGATTTCTTCGTGTTGACGAAGCAAGCGTCCTAACTGTCGCTACTGCGAAAATCGGCGCCGGCTGAACAGAAGAGTCGCCACCGTGCGTTATTTATCCCACAGGAGGGAAAGGAAACGCTCAGAGTAAACCTACCGCAAAGACGGGAAAGGTATGGTCATCGCAACCAAAACCTGGATTCGGGAGTCGGTTACGCAAGGGGAAGGTATTAGCACCCCTCACGTCCGTCGTACTCGACGGGATCCATGCCTTTTTTTGGGTATGGATTGTTATTCTATCTACTCTAAAGGTCAGGGGTTAAAAGAAAATAAAATGACTCGGCAAAGTATCGCACTTTATGCCTACGTATTCCCGTCTGGACCGAGAAATCAGAGTCAACGTAGTTCGCCTACCTACGGGAAAGGAGGGGAAGGTTGCTCGCTAGGATGTCGCATCCTATGCCTACGTACTTTCATACAGCATGAAAGATCAGAGCAAACGTAGTTCGGGCCACGTACGACACCGGTTTGTTTTGATTGTTTTTATTCCTTCTGAAAAAGGGTTTTTTCCTGATTACTGGTCCAAGCAGACAAAAATGACGTTTTGGTGAGTTCACATTCTTTTACGGAAGAAGTGTATTTTATTGTGTTTGAAATCTTATTGTATTTTTTTGTTCGTTTTGAGAAAGAAGAGACAAAACTCTAACCTATGGTTGCGAAGGGAATCAAACTAACCTAATGTTATCATGAATGGGTTAAGACCTAATGTCTATCATGCTCCTCTCTTGCACAGAGAGAAACAGAGATCCTAAGGGAATAGACGGAAACAGAAACAATAGCATATATACAATAAAGCAGTAAAATGCATGGATGCAGCAATACAAGCGAGGCAAGGGAGTCCCACTCAACCTCGAACCTAGAAAACAACAGGCAAAAGTGAACAACATTCACTTTCAACCTGACAGGTTAAACAACAAACAATACAGTCAGGGAAAACCAAACAATACATCAAGAATTAAAACAGCAAAATAAACAGCAACAACAACTCTGCATCAACATCTGTCTTCAAGTCATCTCCAAACAGTTACAAGCTTCAAGCAAGCCTCAGTCTTTATCTTCACAGCCTTCAAGCAAGATTTCTGTCATCAGTCTTCCATCTGCAATGGCTTTTCTTCAAGTCTCAATCTCCAAGAGGAATATCAGTCAACCAGATAGAATGAATGTTAAACAGTCAATTGCCCACCAAGGGTGGCTCATTAACTGTTAACATTATGCAGACAATTTTCTCTCAAATGTTCTATCTTTCAAATACATTCACTAATCCTTCCAAAGGAAGGAGGTGGATATTCGAAAGAGACTTTGAATCATAGAGAAAGGATGGAGGCAGACAAGGCCTTCCATGTTTGTGAATCAAGTTTTCTACTCTAGAGCTCTACCTAGCTCTTAAACCCTACACTCCTCAACAGCTGCCAGCAAAGGATACTCTTCATCAACTATAGAAGTTGGTCTTCATTCTCTTGATCTCCAATGGCCTTCATCATCAAAGTCTTCAGCTCTCCCAATCCCCAAGCAAACCCCATACCCCACACAGACAAATGAAATAACCCTAGAGAGGGCACACCACACAGTCAAGCAAATACAAGCAGTATACTGATAGTAATAGTAGAATAGGGGAAACCTAGTAATTTCTAAGGGATCTATTAGCTACCCATAATCCCTATAGTCCCATACCCCAAAGATTCAAACTACAACTCCTACAAGAATGGATTTGCTACACTTATGCTATCTCCTAAACCCTAGTTCTGATTCTTCTAATCACACCTAAACAAATCATCTAACAATTAATCCTAAAATCATGAATTAAATTTTATATACAAGCTAAAGGTCTAAGCTAATCAACCTAAAAAGAATGGGTCAAAAATGTTAAAGCATCTATCCAAAATAAAATCAACAAATTCATGCATTAAACTAAACATTATTTAATCCTATTTAAAAGAAAAATATACTAAAAATATAAAAATAAAATGAAATGCCAATTTTTTTTGTGATAATTTTCTTGACAAAAATATGAAAAATATGCAAAAACAACCAATAAAAAATATGCAATTTTCAATTTGTTATGAATTTTCAAAGAATTAAAAAAATTTGAAAGAAATTAAGATGGATTAAATTGGCTGAGGGGTGCACCTAGTAATAAATCCAGTTAAAAGAATAAGATGGGCCCAGACTGGGGGGCGCGCCTAGCAATGCACGTCTGGGCCCAGTCACTCAGAAAACTTCATCAAAAAAATAAAAACAAGACACGGTGCAGGAAGTAAGAATTTTAGTTAAAATTGATTTTGGGCTTGCATTTGGGGGTGGGATTAGTAACAATTACTGAGCCCAGGGTTGCGTTTTAAGTGAAACGCATCGTTTCACCTTTGGAATTTCCCTCCGTTTTATCTTTGAATCGTGGCCATTAGATTAGGTTGCAAGTCCAAGTCAAACATCAGATCGTGTGGCCATGCATCATCGTCTACCTCTAGAAACCCTAGATTCAGAAATAACCTTTCCATGCACGAATTTTCAACAGCTCTGTTCTCCCTCAACTCTCAATGAAATCACACGATGTAAAGAGCAAAATTGATCCATTCTCTTCCCTCTACACAGCCATGGCAATAACTTTCTCTAAAACTCACTCAAACTTCAAACCCGATAGGTAGAAGGTGCTGATTCCACCATTATGCACTGTCATCAACCATACCAATTCTTGCTAACTTCTACCCTAACACAATCTACACTTCATGCTGATCAAATTAAGCTACATATCCAAGATTATAGTGCAATATTCTAGATGTTATGAACCCTAACAGATTTGGTACACCTATAGCAACTTCTATGAAACCTTCTCAAACTCACCAGGATTAATCATCTAACCTAACCTAACAATTCTAACCTAATAAATCTCTAACATGCTAACTAAATTAAGCAATTCGAATGGATTACCAACCTGGTGTAAATGATGAAAACAGTTGCTGAATTCTTCAAATCCAATGCTTGCAATGATCTGGATTTGATCCACACACTCAATTCTTTGCTCTGTATGCAAAAGTTCTTGCTCCAATGCCTTAGATCCTTGTAACCACTTCTTTTTGCACCTTGAATGATGAAGATGGATAACACGATTCCTCTTCAATTCAAACAAATCTTTGATGGAAATTGGATATATGAATGATGTTGATGATGATCAGATCAAGAAATTTGGAAATTGATGGAGATTTGATGGAGTTTGAAGTGATTTTGCAAAGTGGAAGAATGAAGTGCAACTTGGTATTATGAACAAAATGAATCACCAACCAATGCATGAAGCTACTCAATGCAATATATAGATGACATTAGAAAGCCCCAGAACTTTGTAGAATCTTCTTGCACACAATTCCCTTGGATTTTGATTATGTAACTTCTTTTGTAAGTAACCAAGCATAACTCCCAAATCTTGAACCAAACTCAAAAATCCACTTTTGCCAATGTTCTTAAAACATTTTTCCCAATCAAAATGACCTATAATTTCACCCCGTTTGGCCACATTATGAAAAATCTCCATTTTAGGTCACTTTTTATTCATTAAATTCACCAAATTTGAAACCTAGACTCAAAATGTCATTTGGAGCAAGTTTGATGTTGTGAAGTTTTTCATTTGAAGCTTCCTTGTATGAGTTTTGGGCATAGGTTTGAAATGACCTGTAATTCTCAGATGACCAAAATACCGTTTGCTTGCCAAGACCATAAGTAGAGTTCCACAAATCATATGAAGGCATACCATACCATTCTAGAAAGCTAAGACAATGAGGAACAACTCTTATGTTGACCAGAAATTCATTTGAAATCTCCTTGAGGGGTAAAGGTTGCTTGGAAGACAAGTAACTTTCACAGACAAAATTTCAGATACCTCAGATGACCTGTAACTTGCAAGGACCATAACTTGAGTTCTATAAATCTCCTTGATGTCTTCCACCACTCAAATTAAAGGTATTGAGACCCTATACAAATTTCATGTTGACCAAGGATCCATTTGAAGCTTGCATTTTGACTTATCTTGCTTGGAAATTTGACCTAAATCAGGGGATTTTACACAGAAACCCTAATTTAGAAACTCCTCTTCTTCTTGATTTCTCTTGATTTCTTCTTGGCACAACACCACATCCCTATCTATATGTCAAATGATGAACCCCACATCTCTCCAATAGACCTAGATGCCCTTCAATTAATCAATTGACCTAGGGTTGACCTAGGGTTGACCCAGATGAAACCCTAGTTGACTGTCTTCAACTACAACTCTTGTGATCAAATCAATGACTTGCCTCCTTCTCCAAATGACTTTCTAAGTCTTCCATGATGTCTGTATTCCCTCCATGCTTCAATCCACAGCTCACAACTTCTTTGATGATCCCCAGATACCCTCAGATAGGAGATAGATGCACTGCTTGACCTACTGACTTCTTAGCTTTCAATTTCTTCTCTGATGACTTGGATATGCTTGAATTTGAATAATAACCTCTTGATAGGCTCATAGAGATGAGAATAGTACTTGGCCCCTTGTTGAATGACTTACTATGCTATGCTATGCAGATGGTTAGCCTATGTACATGACTCTATATGCAAGTGCTAATGCAATTGAAACATAAACCAAGTGAAATAGGTTGAGCAAATTTTAGGGTGCAACAGCTGCCCCTATTCAAGCGACTTGGACCCGATTGGGTGAAGAGCGAACGGCCTTCAAACATTCGAGGTACGAGACGGTTGAATACTAAGAACCCGGAAATTTGCCAACCGCAGAAATAAACTGCACCACTGCTTGGGGAATGACATTTATCAACTGAATCCAACTGTTACGGCAACAAACTGATCCGATCATTTTCATCAGCCTGAAAAGATTCTATAATTGCAAGAATAGAACTAAACTTGTCCACGTTAGGACTCTTGTGTCGTCAACCCGGAACAATCTCGGCGACTTCGCTGGGGATAACTTGTCTGCATTTCATCAGAAATAAATCGTCCACGTTAGGAATAAACTCTTCCACGTTAGGAATAACACCGTCCACGTTAGGACTAAGACTTCGTCTGGATCTGTCCACGTTAGGACTAAACTTTCTAGGTTATGAATACATCGTCCACGTTAGGACTCACCCTTCCACGTTAGGAATAAACTTCTTTCCACGTAAGGAATCCATCTTTCCACGTAAGGAATACCATCTCGTCCATGTAAGGAACACAATTTCCACGTAAGGAATACATCTTCTTTCCACGTAAGGAATACATCTTTCCACGTAAGGAATCAACTTCTTTCCACGTAAGGAATGCAATCTTTCCACGTAAAGAATACAACTTCTTTCCACGTAAGGAATGCAATCTTTCCACGTAAGGAATACAACTTTCCACGTAAGGAATACATTGTCCACGTTAGGACCCACCTTTCCACGTAAGGAATACAATCTTTCCACGTAAGGAAACTAAAAACTTCTCTTTCCACGTAAGGAATAAACTTGTCCATGTCAGGGACTCACGTTCCGTCTTGATTTGTCCACGTCAGGACTCACCTCTGGACTTGCTGAGGAAATAAAAATTTGTCCACGTCAGGACTCATGCTGCGTCAACACGAAGTAAGATAAATCTGTCCACGTCAGGACTTGCGCACCTTCGACTCGCTGGGGAAATAAAACTTGTCCACGTCAGGGACACACACGCCAGCATGAAGAAGGATAAATTTGTCCACGTCAGGACTCGCGTGTCTTGTCAACCCGAGGAACTATGACCCTGTCCACGTCAGGACGCACATTTCACCATTACGAAGAAAGATATCTGTTGGAATACATGGTCCCACGTCAGGACACCAACCCGAAGAGTAATCAATTTTGTCCACGTCAGGACTTCACATTCCACCAATACCGAGAAATCAAATTTGTCCATGTCAGGACTAGCACATATCGTCAACTTGAGGAAATCAATCTGTACACGTCAGGACTTCACATTCCATCAATTATGAGAAATCGAACCTGTCCACGTTAGGACTAACACCTCTTATCAGCCCGGGGAAATAAATCTGTCCACGTTAGGACTACCACTTCTCTAGCACGAAGAAAACCCGTCAATATAGGAATAGATTGTCCACGTCAGGACTCATATCTCCATTGGTCCCAAAACCATAAACTTCTTAATACTGACGTGACAACGCCTTTGGGGCGGACTCTACTGGGGATATTTGGAAACCAAACTACCGGACGTCTGTTCTGATAACCGGTGGCAGCCTCTGAAATTCTGATTCATGAAACCCTTTGATGACAAATAACTCTGCTTGGGGACAAGGAGAGATTTTGCCTACTCACTCTGTGGGGAATAACGCCAAAATGGACATTATTGTTGAGTGTCTCACGCCGAGATCTTGAATGTTTGGCAATTCACTTGAGCCAGAGCTCCTTCCACCTGCAAGAGAGCAATACTTGAAACAAACGGTTAGCCAACCTAGTTTTATGTTTCAAAATGCATGCGTTTGACAATGATGCAATGCTCCATTCGACATGGAAAATGCTACGCGTTTTTATTTGGTAGATGCAAGTATGACACTATATGCCAATGCAAATGCAGACTCGAACTGCTGGGATACAGAAAACCGCTTCAGCAAAATAAATGCTGAAGACAATGTCGACTCCGCTGGAGATAGCTAGGTGCTACAAAATTATTCCGGCAAAATAAATGCTGGAAGAGTGAAGTCAGCCCTGCTGGGGAATATAACTCTGCTGGGGAATAGCAGATGCGCCCGGTATGATTGGACTTCTGCTGGAGAGTGAACGGGTATCACACGGTATTCTGACAAAATAAATGCCAGGGCGCAACCAACTCTGCCGGGGAGAGTCTTAATCTTCGAATTCCACTGGGAGGAAGGAGCACATTTGCTGAAAAGAGGATTCCGCTGGGGATGGGACGATTCTCTTGGGGAAAATCAACTAACTCCGCTGGGGGAGAGTAAACCGACCTTACTGGGAAGGGTAAACTGTCTAAATACAGCTCACCAATTGGGAATGTTAATCTTCTGAAGCTAAAACACTTTGCTTGAGATGCAACGTCTGAATACAGCCTACAATCTTGGAATTGCCAAACTTTGCTGAGGATAAACGACTCTGCTGGAGAATGTCCTTTGGATAAGCTACGACTAGCTGGGAAATTCGATCCTTCTCCAGTATGGGACATTGCTATCTTGGAAGCGCGACCTGCATGGGGGATCTAGTCTTTCGTCACGAGCTTCTGGTCCATACTGCAATCTTTTGATCGTCCTCTTCATATGGCTACGAACCCTGCAGCACCACAAACAAGACAAGACAAGTCTACACAACCAAATCTATTCAGGTTAGCGTTAGTGACATCATTTTCAGTCAATTCAAAGTTTTAGCAATTATTGGCAAGGGCCAGTGGACGTTATGCACATGCTAGTTTCATCAAACCTAGGCGTTTATCATGCACAAAACAGTAAAGAACCAACATCACATACTGAATAACATATTTTATTGATTGGGCCCCTGAATGGGCAGAGTTTTTGTACACGGGATGTAACTCCTGAAAAGAGGAAGCTACGCACAAACAAATATATAAGTATGCACAAGAAGCATAAATAGAATGATAAATCAAATGTATACACATGTCGGCAACGGGATGCAGACGAACACCACGAGCTGATCCTCCTATGACTCGCCCGACTCTAATGATTTCCCAGTATCCACACTTTCGAAGAAAACTGTATCGGATGATCGACCCCTCAGGTATATTCTCCCGCACCAATGCTCCATGCAATATCAAATTCGGACCGCATTCATTTGCTTTTCAAATCCCTAACTTTTGCGTGAACCGCCCTTTACGGGTTTTCAGTTCACCGGGATACCCTTTTTTTGCCGAAGCCGCCCAGTGTAGGTTTTCAACTTCGCGGGTGTACATTTTTTTCCATTTTATCCCTAACTTTTGCCCGAACCTTTCATTCTGTTTTTTTTTTGGTTCGCCAGGATGCCCCATTTTTGCCTGGACTCTCTTTTTTCTGTCCAGCGGGTCAATTTTAAGCAAAGTATTTTTTAACTGCGTCCGAATTTACAGGCGACGTAAAGTCTTCACCGTCCATGGTGGACAACAACAACGCTCCTCCTGAAAAGACTTTTCTGACAACGTATGGCCCTTTGTAGTTAGGGGTTCACTTGCCCCTGTGATCTGCCTGCGGCGGGAGAATCCTTTTCAGCACAAGGTCGCCCGTCTGAAAGCTCCGAGGATGTATCTTCTTATCATATGCTTTCTTCATTTGGCTCTGGTACAAACGACCGTATGCTAGAGAAGCTAGGCCTCTTCTCATCCATTAAACTCAGTTGGTTCAACCTGTCTTTCACCCATTCTGCCTCGTCTAGTTGGACATCTCGTAGCACTCTCAGAGAAGGAATCTCGACTTCTAGTGGTAGCACTGCTTCCATTCCGTATACCAACGAGAACGGGGTTGCCCCGGTTGATGTGCGTACCGTTGTACGATAACCGTGCAAAGCAAAAGGTAGCATCTCATGCCAATCCTTATAGGTCACCACCATCTTTTGAACGATCTTCTTTATATTCTTATTGGCCGCTTCAACAGCGCCATTCATCTTGGGTCGGTAAGGGGAGGAGTTGTGATGTTCGATCTTGAAATTCTGACAGAGCTCCTTCATCATTTTGTTGTTCAGGTTTGAACCATTGTCAGTGATTATCCGCTCGGGGATTCCATATCTGCAAATGATATCTCTCTTGATGAACCTAGCCACCACCTGCTTAGTTACATTTGCATAGGACGCTGCTTCCACCCACTTGGTGAAATAATCGATTGCTACTAGAATGAACCAGTGCCCATTAGAAGCTGTCGGCTCGATCTTCCCAATCATATCGATTCCCCACATCGAGAATGGCCATGGCGATGACATCACATTCAGAGGACTCGGAGGCACATGGATCTTATCAGCATAGATTTGACACTTGTGGCACTTCCTTGCAAACTTGAAATAATCAGTTTCCATAGTTAGCCAAAAATAACCTGCCCGCAGCAGCTTCCTCGTCATAGCATGCCCACCAGCATGCGTACCAAAGGTACCTTCATGTATTTCTTCCATGAGCAGCTTTGCCTCTTTTTCATCTACGCAACGTAAACAACACCAAGTCGTGATTTCTCCTGTATAAGACACCGTCCGGATTCAAATAGAAGTTACCCGCCAATCTCCTGAGAGTCTTCTGATCTTGACTGGATGCCCCAGCCGGATACTCTTTGTTCTTCAGGAAATTAAGGATATCAAAATACCATGGTTTGTCGTCCGAAGCTTCGTCAATGGCAAACACGAAGGCAGGTCTGTCAAGCCGAGAAATAATGATTCGGGGAGCCTCGTTCCAGAAGTTGACTTTGTACATGGAAGACAGAGTGGCCAGGGCGTCATCCATTTGATTCTCCGCTCGCGGTACATGATGCAATTCAACCTTGTCAAAGAAAGGCAACAATCTCCTCGCATAGTTCATGTACGATATCAAATTGGGCTGACGTGTCTCCCATTCGCCTTTGATTTGATTCACCACCAGAGCTGAGTCTCCGTATACGTCCAGATTTTTGATTCGCAAATCAATGGCTTCTTCAAGCCCCATTATACAAGCTTCGTATTCGGCTTCATTATTGGTAACTGGAAAGGTCAATCGAGCAGTAAACGGGATGTGCGACCCGTGTGGAGTGGTGATGATTGCCCCTATTCCGCTACCATAAGCGTTTACAGCTCCGTCAAAGATCAACTTCCATTTGGAACCCAATTCTGGTCCTTCGTCTGGAAACGGCTCTTCACAATCCTTCATCTTTAGGTACATGATATCCTCGTCAGGAAAATCAAACCTCATCGATTGGTAATCCTCAATAGGCTACTCTGCCAGATACTCAGACAACACACTCCCCTTTATGGCCTTCTGCGAGACATACTGGATGTCGTATTCAGTCAAGACCATCTGCCAATAAGCAATTCTCCCAGATAACACTTGCTTTTCGAATACATATTTGATAGGATCCATCTTCGAGATGAGCATGGTTGTATGATTCAGCATGTATTGCCTCAAACGCTTGGCGGCCCAGGCTAGCGCGCAACAAGTTTTTTCCAGCATTGAATATCGAGATTCACAATCCGTGAACTTTTTACTCAAGTAGTAGATCGCATGCTCTTTTCTCCCTGTCTCGTCGTGTTGACCGAGAACACAACCCATACTTCCCTCAAGAACTGTCATATACATAATCAAGGGTCTCCCTGCCACTGGGGGTATCAAAATAGGAGGCTCCTGCAAATACTGCTTTATTTTATCGAACGCCTTTTGACAATTTTCATTCCACGTTACCGCTTGGTCTTTCTTCAACAGCTTGAATAATGGCTCACACGTAGTAGTTAGGTGAGATATGAACCGAGCGATGTAGTTTTAACCTCCCTAAAAAACCCGCGCACCTCTTTCTCTGTTTTAGGCGTCGGCATCTCTTGTATTGCTTTTATTTTGCAGGATCAACCTCTATTCCCCTTTCGCTTACGATAAACCCCAGCAGTTTTACCCGATCTCACCCCAAAGGTGCACTTGTTAGGGTTCAGTCTCAGCCTGAACTTCCTAAGCCTTTTGAATAACTTCAGCAGATTCACCAGATGCTCTTCCTCCGTCTGGGATTTGGAAATCATATCGTCAACATAAACTTCGATCTCCTTATGCATCATATCATGAAAAAGAGTCGTCATTGCACGCTGATACGTTGCCCCATCATTCTTCAATCCGAAGGGCATCACTTTATAACAAAAATGTTCCCCAAGGCGTTATGAAAGTAGTCTTCTCCATGTCCTCTGGCGCCATTTTAATCTGATTATAGCCTGAGAAAGCCATCCATGAAGGAGAATACAGAGTATTGAGCAGTGTTGTCAACTAGTACATCGATATGAGGAAGCGTAAAATCATCTTTTGGGCTCGCTTTATTTAAATCACGGTAATCTACGCACATTCTCACTTTACCGTCTTTCTTTGGCACTGGTACAATGTTAGCGACCCATGAGGGATATTTTGTTACAGCTAGGAAACCAGCATCCCACAGTTTTTGAACCTCCTCTTTAATCTTCACTGCCATATCGGGTCTAGTTCTGCGAAGCTTTTGCTTGACCGGCGGGCATTCTTCTTTCAACGGCAGACGGTGCACAACCATATCTGTATCGAGCCCAGGCATGTCCTCATACGACCAAGCGAACACATCACTATACTCTCCGAGCATTTCAACCAGTCTTCGCTTGACGTCACTTTGTAGCGCGACTCCTATACGAATGTTCTTTTCAACCCCTTCCGACCCCAGGTTAATAATTTCGATGACCTCCTCATGAGGCAGAATGACTCGCTCTTCTTGCTTCACCAACCAAGACAATTCTTCGGGAACGTCCCCATCTTCAACAATCACTTCTTCGGCCTGAAATACCGGGTGCTCAAAGTCGTGACGAGTCATAGATGGTTCAATGATGTCATCTGAAAATGTTATCCTGCAAAAGGAATGGTTAAATGCTTCAAAATGCGTATAAAGCGAATAAACCACGTTGCCATTTTATTGAAAAATACAAAACAAGAAAAAACAGAGATCGCAATATTTGCACATGAAAAAAACGCCTTTTATTTAATGATTAACACGCAATGTTCATAACAGCACAGCCCTAAGCAAGTCACAATGCCTCGGGTAAGACATCAGATTGTTCAACAATTAAAAAAACAAAGCATTACTGTTTAAGAGTCACAGGAACAATCTCCTGAATAGACCAGTTGCATAATCCTTGTCCTGGCACGCTAGGCTGAATCCAGGCGTCCATATCGCAATCGTTGTCTCCTTCGTCAGACTCTGAAGCAGCGTTGACGATTTCATGACATACTCCGCTAGCAGTGATGGTTATTGGTCCCTCAGAAAACGGGGTGCCCCCACAGCAGGTGTTGATGACGACGGTTGATACCCCAGCCCAAACCGGTCCGTCTTCACGGGAATGTCCAGCACTTTGCGTCCAGCACTTTGCCCCAGCCCTTTGTCTCACCAGTCTCTACTAGAGCTTGAGCTTCCTTATATGACTATACGGCTATCTCTGGCGCTTTGCTCGGCCCGGGACCTTTGTCTTTGATGCGCAACCCTTCAAATGCCTGACAGGGTGTTTCGTGAATCTCGCCGTCAACCTCCACATATTTAAATGATGACAGATGGCTGACCAGTATATCTTCTTCTCCGCATACAGTGACCACACTGTCCCCCACCATGTATTTCAACTTTTGATGCAAGGTAGACGTGACTGCCCCAGCCCCATGGATCCAGGGTCGTCCGAGCAGGCAGCTGTATGCAGGCTGGATGTCCATGATATAAAATTCAGTCGCGAAAACCTCCGGCCCCTACTTGTAGAGGTAATGTTATCGATCCAAAAACTGTTCTTCGCGTACCATCGAATGCCCTGACCACCAAGTCACTGGGCGTGCACAAAATTCCTCTGACATCGAGTTTCATCATCGCTTTCTTGGGCAGCACATTCAAAGATGATCCGGTGTCTACCAGTACATGAGACATGACGGCACCTCTACACTCCACAGAGACGTGCAACGCCATATTATGCTCTCTCCCCTTCGGGGTCAAATCGAAGTCTGTAAAGCCCAAGCTATGGCCTGCGTTCACATGTGCCAACACTCCCTCCAGCTGATTTACGGAAACATCTTGGGGTACGAAGGAAGTATCCAGGACTTTCAGCAATGCATTTCTGTGAGCTTCAGAACATAATAGCAACGACAGTATAGATATCTTTGACGGTGTCTGTTGCAGATGCTCAACAATCTTATAATCACTTTTACGAATCTAGCGCATGAACTCTTCCACATCTTTCGATGCCGTTTCTTTGTCGTTCCCCTGCACTGGGACAGCTTCATTCATCTTTCCTTTCCCCTTTACCAGTCGCTCAGCCTCTACCTCAGGCGATATGAAGATTCTTCCACTCCTTGTCATACCTCCGGTACCAACAACGTTGTCTACAGTCTCAGCTGGCTGCTTATTAACATCAATCTTTACCCCGTCACAATACACTTCCAACCCATAGGACCATGGGACTGCCTTAGTGCTCTCGTACGGGATTGGTCCGGCCTTAGTGATAGTGATCGGTGGTCGCTGGGCCGGTGCCGTTATGGTGATCGTTTTTCGAGGAGTCGTCACAGTAGCTACATCACTTTGTTTGTCTGGTAATGCCCCTGCAGGTTCTTCAATTGCTGCTCGGTTAAATTGCAGTGTGACACCATCTATTAAAGCCTGAATACCTTTCTTTAAATCATCACAACCCCCAACTAGGGTCCAACACTCTAAACAATACTCGTCACACCCTGGATAGACACCCCCTTGCAATAATCGGCTCTTTATCTCGCACAACGGTGTCTTGAGGTCATCCACATTCATAATCAAATTCAAACCCTCCTCAGTTAAAATGGCATTTGCCCCATGGTTGGGCATGGGCTTCTGCACTATGTTCGGACCCGCCGTTCCAAAATTGATAGCCTTACTATCCAATAGATCCTGCACGACATGCTTGAACGCATGGCAACCTTCTACATCGTGGCCCGGAGCCCCATAGTGGAATTCACAGTGCCTGCTTGCATCATAACTATACGGAGGAGTGCCTGTTATTGGCGCCAGAGTTCTCTTCTCTACCAAGTTCAAACCCAGTAACGTCTGTAGCAAATCTGCATACGTTGAAGGAGGCTTTTCAAACACCCTCCTTGATTTGCCCCCCTAGAATCTACGTTGGGCAGGTTGTGCCCCCTGTTGTGGCTGATGTTGTTGTTGTTGTTGTTGAAAAGGTTGTTGCTGAAACGGTTGTTGCTGAAGCGGAATAGTAACGCTTGCCACCTGCTGTGGCTGATTATACTGGTTTCGACCTCTGCCCCGGCCTCGGCCCCCAAACACTGCGCTTGCATCGCCCTGACGGCGCCCACCAAAAGCCTTCCTGTTACTTCCAGATGCAGTAGATTCCTCAGCTTGGAATCTTCCCTGTTTAATGTTGCTTTCAATCTTTTCTCCCATCAGAATTAAGTCTGAGAAACTGCCCAAAGAGGTGTGAAACAACTTGTCATAAAACATGCCGGTGAATGTTCCTATGAACATGTCATTCATTTCCTTGTCCTCCAGAGGGGGATGAACTCTAGCAGCCATGTCGCGCCATCTCTGCGCATACTCTTTGAAGCTCTCACCCTTCTTCTGAGACAACCCTTGCAATTGGACCCGGTTGGGTGCCAAGTCGCTGTTATACTTATAGTGAGCTACAAATGCCTCTGCCAGCTGCTTCCATGTCTTTATATGAGTTGGTTCCAATCCCATATACCACTCTAGGGAAGGACCAGACAAGCTATCTTGAAAGAAATGCATTAGCATCCTCTCATCAGTAGAATACGCAGACATCCTTCTGTAATATGACCGCACGTGCACCTTTGGACAGGTGTCCCCCTTATACTTGTCAAATGTAGGAGCTTTGAATTTGATTGGCACCCTCAGGCCAGGCACCAGACCCATTGTTGACATATCTAAGCCTACATCACTTTGATTCACGACCCCCCTCATCTGCTCTTCTAGCATTCTGATCCTCTGGGAGTCATCCATCGACCCCTCGAAACCTCCACCGGAGAAAGCGTCCTCTTGCTGGTCTTCTTGCCAATTACCATTCCCAGCTCCATACCCATCGTATCCGTTGTTACGGCCAGCTCTAATCTGATTCATGACCGGGCCTCGCCCTCTGTTGCCGTACCCCGGAGCAACTCCAGCAGGTCCAAAAGTCATTAACCCAGCGCCATTTCCATTTTCGAATCCTCCGTAACCCTGATTAGTCATACCAAATCCGTCCTGCCCGAAGCCTTGAGCATTGAAACCATATTTCCCAGTATTATCGAACCCCTGGTCATTGAAGCCGAATCCAGCATTACCCGAAGCCATTTCCTCCCATATTATCACCCATGTTAACATCTCCAAGCCCAACATTGTGGACAGCCGTCTCGTTCCCAATTCCAACGTTGTCGTTCCCGGCACCAGCGCCGTTGTTGACATTAACAGCAGGCATGTTGACTACAGGTGGAGCCACTGGTGTGGGAGTACCATCCCCATGAACAGTGTCGACTCGCACAGACTGATGATCCTCATTCCCGTGCCCAGCATTTCTGACCAACAGAGGCTGCACCAAGGCTTGCAAATTCTCCTGCCCTTTCGCAATAGTCTCCATTGTCTGCATGAAGAGCGCCAGCTTCTCACGCATATCTTACATCTCATTCTGCATTTGATCCATGATTCTTTGGTAGTTGGTGCGAGTGGAGTATCGGTGCGGGCGCTGATCTTCAATCCTGAAAAGACCTGGTTCAGTGCAAGAAATAAGATACCATCCAATAATCACCTGTAATGCAATATGAATATGAATGCAATGCAATGTGTGTCTGTGCATTAGGGAATCTCATTCCCGATTCTAGTGCAAATGTCAGTGCGGTGACAGTGCTAGCAATACGAAGATCGGAGCTGAATCATAGAAAACGCCTCATATATTGCAGAGAAATCCAATAAGCCAAGAATACAAAATCACTGAGTGTACAATAAGAAGGCATGACCTCAACCAACAATCCTGGTGATGGTCAGCACTATGCAAATAAAGCATCAATACATGAAACGGTCAAGTACATTCATAAGCCTGATACTCTTCTAGTAACTTCTTAGTCTCTGGGTGACTTGGTCGGGTAAACAGACCCTCAACAAGTTGGTTTCTTCTCTTGAGAACACGTCGCACGTCACCGGCGGTTTCTTCCCATGCCCCTTCTCCGAAGCGATCCTCTAGCTTCCGCTTCTGAGACACATCTTTGTTTCTGCCTTCGATGGCCTTGTTTAATGCATTCTGGAGACTATACCTGGTCATCACCTCTTCTTCGTACTTCTTAATGCTAGCCTTCAACTGCTCTTCGAGGTCAGAAATTTGTTGCTTCAATTTATCTCCCCTCTTTTTGTTGTTGGTTAGCGTAGCATTCCAAGTCTTATTACAAGAAGAGATTTCCCGATGAGCGGCATCAAGTGCTTTCTTTTTGGACTCCAACATGTCATGAGAGCTTCTGAACTCTTGACCCAGACGTTCGCGCTTCTTTTTCTCTTCAGTCAACTCAACACCTAGCCTGTTTACTAGCTCGATCTGCTGTTGGAAAGCATGCACAGCCTTGTTTTTCTCACTACGTATCTGAGCCAGCTCCTTTTCTAACCCCTCATTGATCTTCATCAAGGCTTCTTTTTCTCTTACAACTTACTCGTAAACCTCCATAGTAACAGTAGTTGGTTCTTCCACCGGAATATGAATAGGGACTGGTGCATCTGGAAATGGCCTCCGCAACTGTCTTGCTCTCTCTTGGATCCAAACTCTATAGGGTGCATAAGCCTGACAATCATTCTTCCCCAACAGTGGCTTCCCTCTTCTGTTAATACGCATCCAGGCGTGCTGAAGCTTCGCTAGTAACTCTCCCTTCAGATCACCGGTGAAGTACAGAGATTCCTGTACTTCTTCCTCTTTTGGTGGGTTCTTCAACGCATATCCGAACTGGAGAATAAACAGAGAAGGGTTGTAGTTGATGCACCCTTTTCTCCCTATCAACGGAACATTAGGATACCCAGAACAACTGAAAATAAGCTCAGACCCCAACAAGTCTCTGTCAAACCACTCAATGTCTTCAGAAGATAGCCTCATCAGGCGCTCTGGCCAGCTAGCTGTAGTTGCACTATCCACAAAAGGTCCCTTCAAGGGAAGATGGCTCTTAAACCACATGTTCAACAGCGGCGCACAACAGTAAACAGTCCTTCCCCTTCTGTTTTCATTTTTGTAGTGCAATGAATGATAGAAGTCTCCAATCAAAGTGGGCACCGGGTTGCCAGCAGCAAACAGATGGAAAGCGTCCAAGTCCACAAAATTGGGTAAGTTGGGAAACAACACTATTCCGTAGATGCATAGAGCTAAGATAGCATTAAAGACTATCCAGCACCCGTTCTTGGCATACTCCTGAGCTTTGCCGACTAGAAAATCAAGGGAGAAACCTGGAACCCCAAGCCAAGAAGTCACTAATAGTTCAGCAGCGTTCATGTGCAAGGCCTTAACTAAGTCCTCCAACTTGGGCTCAGCAGCAGAGTGAATAAAGGGAACCTTGTTCTGTACTGGTAGCTCAGTAAACTCCACATACTCTTCAATGGTAGGCCCCAAAATAAAGTCAGCAAATGTGAAACATCTCAATGCCGGGTCATAGAATTGCATCAAGGTGTACAGCCCATTCATCTCAACAGCAGTTGGCTTGCAGACTAATCTCAGCAATCTTCCATGACTCATTCTGAAACTTCTCCTAACCTCCTCATCAGCAAGAGACATCAGACCAAGTAAGGGAGTAATGTCCGGTGTAGGCAACTTGTACGCAACTGTCTTCCTCAAACCGGCCATGATCAATAAGCAGAAGTCCGGGCACTAGAACCAGGGAATATGCAAATGCACCTGCAGCGCAGACACACGTTAATGGGATGCAATGATAATGATTACGCAGACAATGCAATGCAAGTAACATGCAACAGGGACCAAATGCCACGGCTAAGAAGCCTGAACCATATCAAAAGTCTCAGATAGGCCCTCCAGAATTCCTCAAACCCTGGTCTCAGATAGACCATAAAACAAAGCTCCGACACTGGTCTCTGATAGACCCCACAACATAACTCTGACTGGTCTCTGATAGACCTCATATCATAACTCCAACTGGTCTTTGACAGACCTCATAACTGTCCATGAATACCCAGGATCTCAGATCAAGAAGTAACCGGTATCTGAAGGTCTAGTTACCTGCATAACCCCAAACCCTCTCACAGGTAGATGTCCTAGTAACTGACAAAGGTATGGCATCCTATGCGGTCGTCGGCGTCACAGACTTTCAGGGTTGATGATACGATTCCTAGAAGGAGTGGCATCATCAAATCCTGAAGAGGCCTCACTTAGCCAACTTCCAAATGATCGGTTCCCGGAGTCGACAATTCAGCTAACCAACAACCCCTTCGACCCAAAGGGTAGAAAAAGAAGTCAACTAGAAGAACCTCGTCCGAGTGTAGATTTCGTGAGACACTAATGCAAGCAAAGCCGACACGCGCCCACTACTTTCTACTCTAATTCTAGGTGCACTCAAGCCCAGGTCCGGCTTATCTCTCAATCATGGAACACCCGTCACAACCCTAATACAGCAATAGTATCAATAATATAATGCTGAAAATAAAAGACAGAAATATAAATCCATAAAAAATCCTCGACGGGAAAATAAGCGCTAGGATTTACTCGCTTAAGGGACGTTGGATCCCAAATGCATAAGGAACTATCGCAGTCCTTAGCAGCCAGGGGACGTTGGATCCCCAGCAGAGTCGCCAGCTGTCGCTACTGCGAAAATCGGCGCCGGCTGAACAGAAGAGTCGCCACCGTGCGTTATTTATCCCACAGGAGGGAAAGGAAACGCTCAGAGTAAACCTACCGCAAAGACGGGAAAGGTATGGTCATTGCAACCAAAACCTGGATTCGGGAGTCGGTTACGCAAGGGGAAGGTATTAGCACCCCTCACGTCCGTCGTACTCGACGGGATCCACGCTTGTTTTCGGGTATGGATTGTTATTCTATCTACTCTAAAGGTCAGGGGTTAAAAGAAAATAAAATGACTCGGCAAAGTATCACACTTTATGCCTACGTATTCCCGTCTAGACCGAGAAATCAGAGTCAACGTAGTTCGCCCACCTACGGGAAAGGAGGGGAAGGTTGCTCGCTAGGATGTCGCATCCTATGCCTACGTACTTTCATACAGCATGAAAGATCAGAGCAAATGTAGTTCGGGCCACGTACGACACCGGTTTGTTTTGATTGTTTTTATTCCTTCTGAAAAAGGGTTTTTTCCTGATTACTGGTCCAAGCGGACAAAAATGACGTTTTGGTGAGTTCACATTCTTTTACAGAAGAAGTGTCTTTTATTGTGTTTGAAATCTTATTGTATTTTTTTGTTTGTTTTGAGAAAGAAGAGACAAAACTCTAACCTATGGTTGCGAAGGGAATCAAACTAACCTAATGTTATCATGCATGGGTTAAGACCTAATGTCTATCATGCTCCTCTCTTGCACAGAGAGAAACAGAGATCCTAAGGGAATAGACGGAAACAGAAACAATAGCATATATACAATAAAGCAGTAAAATGCATGGATGCAGCAATACAAGCGAGGCAAGGGAGTCCCACTCAACCTCGAACCTAGAAAACAACAGGCAAAAGTGAACAGCATTCACTTTCAACCTGACAGGTTAAAAAGCAAACAATACAGTCAGGGAAAACCAAACAATACATCAAGAATTAAAACAGTAAAATAAACAGCAACAGCAGCTCTGCATCAACATCTGTCTTCAAGTCATCTCCAAACAGTTACAAGCTTCAAGCAAGCCTCAGTCTTTATCTTCATAGCCTTCAAGCAAGATTTTTGTCATCAGTCTTCCATCTGCAATGGCTTTTCTTCAAGTCTCAATCTCCAAGAGGAATATCAGTCAACCAGATAGAATGAATGTTAAACAGTTAATTGCCCACCAAGGGTGGCTCATTAACTTTTAACATTATGCAGACAATTTTCTCTCAAAAGTTCTATCTTTCAAATACATTCACTAATCCTTCCAAAGGAAGGAGGTGGATATTTGAAAGAGACTTTGAATCATAGAGAAAGGATGGAGGCAGACAAGGCCTTCCATGTTTGTGAATCAAGTTTTCTACTCTAGAGCTCTGCCTAGCTCCTAAACCCTACACTCCTCAACAGCTGCCAGCAAAGGATACTCTTCATCAACTCTAGAAGTTGGTCTTCATTCTCTTGATCTCCAATGGCCTTCATCATCAAAGTCTTCAGGTCTCCCAATCCCCAAGCAAACCCCATACCCCACACAGACAAATGAAATAACCCTAGAGAGGGCACACCACACAGTCAAGCAAATACAAGCAGTATACTGATAGTAATAGTAGAATAAGGGAAACCTAGTAATTTCTAAGGGATCTATTAGCTACCCATAATCCCTATAGTCCCATACCCCAAAGATTCAAACTACAACTCCTACAAGAATGGATTTGCTACACTTATGCTATCTCCTAAACCCTAGTTCTGATTCTTCTAATCACACCTAAACAAATCATCTAACAATTAATCCTAAAATCATGAATTAAATTTTATATACAAGCTAAAGGTCTAAGCTAATTAACCTAAAAAGAATGGGTCAAAAATGTTAAAGAATCTATCCAAACTAAAATCAACAAATTCATGCATTAAACTAAACATTATTTAATCCTATTTAAAAGAAAAATATACTAAAAATATAAAAATAAAATGAAATGCCAATTTTTTTTGTGATAATTTTCTTGACAAAAATATGAAAAATATGCAAAAACAACCAATAAAAAATATGCAATTTTCAATTTGTTATGAATTTTCAAAGAATTAAAAAAATTTGAAAGAAATTAAGATGGATTAAATTGGCTGAGGGGTGCACCTAGTAATAAATCCAGTTAAAAGAATAAGATGGGCCCAGACTGGGGGGCGCGCCTAGCAATGCACGTCTGGGCCCAGTCACTCAGAAAACTTCATCAAAAAAATAAAAACAAGACACGGTGCAGGAAGTAAGAATTTTAGTTAAAATTGATTTTGGGCTTGCATTTGGGGGTGGGATTAGTAACAATTACTGAGCCCAGGGTTGCGTTTTAAGTGAAACGCATCGTTTCACCTTTGGAATTTCCCTCCTTTTTATCTTTGAATCGTGGCCATTAGATTAGGTTGCAAGTCCAAGTCAAACATCAGATCGTGTGGCCATGCATCATCGTCTACCTCTAGAAACCCTAGATTCAGAAATAACCTTTCCATGCACGAATTTTCAACAGCTCTGTTCTCCCTCAACTCTCAATGAAATCACACGATGTAAAGAGCAAAATTGATCCATTCTCTTCCCTCTACACAGCCATGGCAATAACTTTCTCTAAAACTCACTCAAACTTCAAACCCGATAGGTAGAAGGTGCTGATTCCACCATTATGCACTGTCATCAACCATACCAATTCTTGCTAACTTCTACCCTAACACAATCTACACTTCATGCTGATCAAATTAAGCTACATATCCAAGATTATAATGCAATATTCTAGATGTTATGAACCCTAACAGATTTGTTACACCTATAGCAACTTCTATGAAACCTTCTCAAACTCACCAGGATTAATCATCTAACCTAACCTAACAATTCTAACCTAATAAATCTCTAACATGCTAACTAAATTAAGCAATTCGAATGGATTACCAACCTGGTGTAAATGATGAAAACAGTTGCTGAATTCTTCAGATCCAATGCTTGCAATGATCTAGATTTGATCCACACACTCAATTCTTTGCTCTGTATGCAAAAGTTCTTGCTCCAATGCCTTAGATCCTTGTAACCACTTCTTCTTGCACCTTGAATGATGAAGATGGGTAGCACGATTCCTCTTCAATTCAAACAAATCTTTGATGGAAATTGGATATATGAATGATGTTGATGATGATCAGATCAAGAAATTTGGAAATTGATGGAGATTTGATGGAGTTTGAAGTGATTTTGCAAAGTGGAAGAATGAAGTGTAACTTGGTATTATGAACAAAATGAATCACCAACCAATGCATGAAGCTACTCAATGCAATATATAGATGACATTAGAAAGCCCTAGAACTTTGTAGAATCTTCTTGCACACAATTCCCTTGGATTTTGATTATGTAACTTCTTTTGTAAGTAAGCAAGCATAACTCCCAAATCTTGAACCAAACTCAAAAATCCACTTTTTCCAATGTTCTTAAAACATTTTTCCCAATCAAAATGACCTATAATTTCACCCCATTTGGCCACATTATGAAAAATCTCCATTTTAGGTCACTTTTTATTCATTAAATTCACCAAATTTGAAACCTTGAGCTATGAGCCTTTACAATCTTTCATGATCACTTTTCTAGACTCAAAATGTCATTTGGAGAAAGTTTTATGTTGTGAAGTTTTTCATTTGAAGCTTCCTTGTATGAGTTTTGGGCATAGGTTTGAAATGACCTGTAATTCTCAGATGACCAAAATACCCTTTGCTTGCCAAGACCATAAGTAGAGTTCCACAAATCATATGAGGGCATACCATACCATTCTATAAAGCTAAGACAATGAGGAACAACTCTTATGTTGACCAGAAATTCATTTTAAATCTCCTTGAGGGGTAAAAGTTGCTTGGAAGACAAGTAACTTTCACAGACAAAATTTCAGATACCTCAGATGACCTGTAACTTGCAAGGACCATAACTTGAGTTCTATAAATCTCCTTGATGTCTTCCACCACTCAAATTAAAGGTATTGAGACCCTCTACAAGTTTCATGTTGACCAAGGATCCATTTGAAGCTTGCATTTTGACTTATATTGTTTGTAAATTTGACCTAAATCAGAGGATTTTACACAGAAACCCTAATTTAGAAACTCCTCTTCTTCTTGATTTCTCTTGATTTCTTCTTGGCACAACACCACATACCTATCTATATGTCAAATGATGAACCCCACATCTCTCCAATAGACCTAGATGCCCTTCAATTAATCAATTGACCTAGGATTGACCCAGATGAAACCCTAGTTGACTGTCTTCAACTGCAACTCTTGTGATCATATCAATGACTTGCCTCCTTCTCCAAATGACTTTCTAAGTCTTCCATGATGTTTGTATTCCCTCCATGCTTCAATCTACAGCTCACAACTTCTTTGATGATCCCTAGATACCCTCAGATAGGAGATAGATGCACTGCTTGACCTACTGACTTCTTAGCTTTCAATTTCTTCTCTGATGACTTGGATATGCTTAAATTTGAATAATAACCTCTTGATAGGCTCATAGAGATGAGAATAGTACTTGGCCCCTTGTTGAATGACTTACTATGCTATGCTATGCAGATGATTAGCCTATGTACATGACTCTATATGCAAGTGCTAATGCAATTGAAACATAAACCAAGTGAAATAGGTTGAGCAAATTTTAGGGTGCAACACTAACGTGGACAGAGTTCTATTCCTGTGTTGTTGACATGGACAGATTTGTGTATTCGTGATTTGACGAAATTTGGGTCCAGATGTGGACAAGGTTACTCCTGTGATGACAGAATCTCTATTCGTGTTGATGAATTTGTTTCCCTTCTTGGGCTGACGAGGTTGGTCCAGTTGTGGACGGAGGTGTTTTGCAAAATTTGTTCAGTACCTGTAGCGTTACATAGGTGGTTGAAGGTGAAATCAGAATTATTATCAGACGTTGGATCAGTTGTTGCCGTAACAACCAGATTCAATTGGTGGATGTCGTTCCCCAAGCAGTGGCGCAGTTATTTCTGGGGTTGGCAAATTTCCGGGTTTCTTGGTATTCAACCGTCTCGTACTTCGATTGTTTGAAGGTCATTAGCTCTTCACCCAGTCGGGTCCAAGCCGTTTGAATAGGGGCAGCTGTTGCACCCCAAAAGTTGCTCAACCTTTTCTTGCCTGAGTTGTGTTTCATTGCATAGTTACATCATGTACATAGTTTAATCATTGGCATATCATAGCATAGCATGCATCCAACAAGGGATCAAGGGTTTCTATCAAGAGAAGAGCCTAGCAAGAGGTGTTATCCAAGTTTGAGAAATCATCCAAGGCATCAAGAAGTGATTTCAAGTCTTGAGAATGTTTGAGTGTCTACATGTGGGTTTTGCTCCTACCCAGAGGGATATGGAGAATCATCAGTGGGATGAGAAGCACGGGATGTGAATGTGAGGTGTGTATGGATCTCATGGGATGTCTAGAGGGCCCTATTGAAGCTGAGGCAAGTCATTGATTCAAGTATGAGAGCCATAGTTGAGGTGCAGTCAGCTAGGGTTTCATCTGGGTCAACCCTAATTCAATTGAGTAATTGGAGAGCATCAAGGCCTACCTTGAGGTCAAGGGATTCATGGATTGGTATGTTGATACATGTGTGGTGTTGTGCCAAGATTAAGCAAAGAAAGATCAAGAATGTGGGAAGTTGCTAAATTAGGGTTTCAGTGTAAAATCCCTTATTTAGTGCCCAACTTCAAAGCCACATAAGTCAAAATAAAAGTTTCAAATGGATCTTTGGCCAACAAGAAACTTGTAGAGCTTCTCAATACCTTTAACATGAGTACTAGAAGTCTTCAAGAAGATTTATAGAACTCAAGTTATGGTCTTTGCAAATTACAGGTCACCAGAGGACACTGAAATTTATCTGTGAAAGTCACTTGACTTCCAAGCAACCTTTTCCCTTCAAGGAGTTTTCAAATGGATTCTTGGCCAACATAAGAGTTGTAGATCTTGATCTTAGCTTTCCATAGAGTACTAGAAGTCCTCAAGGGGATTTGTGGAACTCATGTTATGATCTTGGCAATCCAGGGGTATTTTGGGCATTTGTGATTATAGGTCATTTTCAAGCATGTGCCAAAATCTCCATCTTCCACTCCTCAAAAGGAAAATTGTTCAACTAGAAAGTTTCTCAAAATATGGTTTTAACCTTGATCATGCATCAAGGAGGGTTTGAATTGTCTCATATGAGAAGTTGGTTTGAAATGGTCTTTAAATGAAGAATTTAAAGTCATTTAAAAGTCAAAATTGGGATTTCTTGATTTTATGGCCAAACAAGTCCATGTTACATACCAATTTGATCAGAAAATATGTTTTTGAAAGAATGGAAATACCACATTTTGGATTTGAGGTGATTTGCACATGGTTTCACTTTGTTACTTAAGGTTGAAGAAACATAACCATCCATTGCCTTAAGATCAAATACAAGGGATATGCACATCCAATTCAGTTCTAAATATCATGAGGAGAGAAATTCAAATGAGATGGTGAGCTAGAACAGAGCAAGGCATGGTTTTGGCATGTGAGATTTTCAAAGGAAGTGAGATTTTCAATTTCTCATTCAGGTTGTTACAGAAGGTTTTAGAGTGTTCTAACACACTCTATATATTGTATGCAACTGATTCAGTTAGTTTTTTGGGCTTGCATTGGAGAGAATCGAAGGATAGCATTTGAAATTTCCCAAGCTGCATCAAGAATCAGTTTTTGGAATTGAGGAAGATTCAAAGCAAATTGTCCATTGGAGGAGCTTTAGAAGTGATCCTTGAGTGATTCTGCAAGAGATTGGAGGTTGAATCGTGCCATAACCTCATCTGTTCATCCACTTTCCACAGGTTTGCATTCTTCAAATTTCAGCTTAATTTGTAGGGAATTGATCAGCATTTGATGCATGATTAGGTTAGTGTTGATGTAAGGGTGGATTTCAGTGCAAAAGATTAAGAATTAGAGACCAAATTAGGGTGATACCATTTTCTGGTGAAGCTTGTATCTCCTTGTTCTTGAAGTTTTAATGGTGTTTGAATGTTGAGAATTGATCAGGGAAGCTTGTAGTTCATGCTAGGGCTTTTAATTTTAAGAATTGAGTTGATCAAGATTGGGGGATTCTTCTGCAATTTCTATCGGGTTTTGAGTTAGGGTTAAAATCAATGGAAATGGAGGTCGTATTCATGACTAGGGTGAAAAACTAGGTGGAATAGGGTATCTGGTTACAAGGATTGATGAGGTTTTGAAGTTGCTTCGCCGGAGGAGACGGTGGCGCCAAGCTCAGGCCACCGTCTGTGTTTTCCCCCCTCAGTTCAAATATTTTGGGGACGATGAACCACCACCCTCGGATCATGCCTTGACTTTGACTAGGGACTCATTTAAATGGCCACGATGGCGTTTCAGTAACTGAAGAGAGTTTGAACATCACAACGCAGCGTTTCATTTAATCAGAATGGGTGGGCTTAAAGGAACCTTTGCTCTTCACACCCCATGTCTGGGCCCAATGAGAAAATACACTCGAATTACTTGCTATTTGCCACACGTTTTTTTCCAATTTCCTTTTATTTTCTGAGTGGTTTTAATTTTGGTTTGGGCTTATGTCATGCGCGCTATTGACACCCCCCCTTGGGCCCAGGTTTGGTTTTCAACTGGTTTTAATTGCTATCTGACACGCCACTTTATTCATTTTCTTTCTATTTTCTTTTATTTTATATTTTTGCATAGTTTAGAAATAAATCCATAATAAATAGGAAATTTAATCTTTTTAATCCAAATTTTTTTCCTTGATTCCTTAGAATATGTAGAATTTAATAGGATTGAAAAATGTTTAGTTCATGTATTTTTTATTTTATTTGTATTTTTTGCATTTTTATTGTTTTTATTTTTAATAGGGTTGATACATGATTTTGTGGATTTTATTGTGAATGATTGGTGATGAATTTTGAGTTGATTCTTTTTGGGCTAGTTATCTTAGAGATGCATGTACCCATAGTAATTTTCTCATATTTTTTTTGAGAGAATTTTAGGCTAGTTTGAGCATTGAACTTTAGGTGGTGTAGAATTAGGGTTTTGAGATAATACCCTTAGGTTTAGGGCATAGTTTTAGGTCCAAATGAATGATTAACCCCCTGGTTTTGGTATGGAGTGATTCTTAAGAGGTTTAGGAACCCTTAGTAATTTTCATAGGATTTTACAATCATGTTTGGTATTTTAAGTAGAATTAGTTTTTAGAACTAACTTCTAGGTGTTTTTGTTGAACTAATTTGGCTAGTTTGATTCAATAGTTCCCCTTAGACTAGGGTGGTGTTGCTTTTGAGATTGGGTAATCATGAAGACCAATTGAAGATGCTTTGGAGAGCTTGAAGGAGCTTAGATGTGAAGGTTTTCTCATCTGGTGAAGTGCTTGTCAGGAGCTTATGGAAACTAGGGTTTTAAGAAGTGCCTTAGACTTAGTTTTGTTTGTTTCTTCAAACATGGAGCATATTTTTCATCTCCATTCAATCCAATGACATAAAGTCCTTTTAAAGAAGTCACATATCTCATTAGGAGGGATTAATGGAATGCTTTAAGAGTAGAACTTTGAGGATGCCTTCCTATTCGAGTGTTAAGATCTTAATGGCTTCCCTTGGTTGTCATTGAGTTTCTTAACACTTAAACTTGATCTTGTTGAATAATTCTCCCTTGGGGATGCTTGTTGAAGCTTGGCAAAGAGAAAGTTTAGGAGCTTGTTGGAGTTAGGAGTGGGCTTGTTGAAGTTGGTAGCTTGTTGAAGCTAGGGTTTTTCTGCTTGTTGAAGTTGAAGTCAGGAGCTTGTTGAAGCTGGTTACTGGTTGGGGTTTAAGCTTGCTTAAGCTGGGAGCTCGGTGAAGCCTGGTGCTTTTTGAAGATTGAAAGTTTATTGAAGCTTGAAGATGGGAGTTATTCATGAAGATGAAGGTTGTTGCTGTCAACTTTTTGCTGGTTAATCATTTGTTGTTGTCAGAGCTGCTGCTTGCTGTAGGAGTTTGGTGCTGCTGCTTGGGCTGCCTCCTCTATTTTATTTTGGTTTTTCTGTATTGTTTGTTGGTTTGTGCAGCTTGCCCCCTTAAGTTTGAAGTGAATATTGATTCACTTTGCCTGTTTTTTTCCCAGGTTCGAGGTTGAGTGGGAATCCCTTGCCTCGCTTATATTGCTTCATTTCATGCATTTTACTGTACTTGCTTGCTGACTTTTTATCCCCTAGGATCTCTGATTTCCTCTGTGCAGGAGGGAATTATGACAGACATTAGGATTCTTATCCATGCATGACAACATTAGGTTAGTTTTTATTCCCTTTTCAACCCTAGGCCTTTTAGAGCTTCTTTATCTTCTTATCTCAAAATAATTCAAAAACACAGTAATAAGGTTAATCGATGTCGTACGTCACGAGCCTTAAGCTATTTGAGAAAGGGTTGCTGGGGAGCTTCTTTCCAGTAGTTTGGCTGCTTAGTGTGGCACCCTTTGGGTGACATGCGACGTAGTCACTCTCAAATCATAGTCTCTAGTACGTCAGAGATTGCACACAAACTAAAAAACACTTCTTTCGTAAAAGATTCAAAACAAACATCAAAGTGTCATTTTTGTCCGCTTGGACTCTTAATCAAGAAAAACCCTTTCATAAGGTAATAAAAAACCAGTCAGACAAGCTTGTGTCTTTCGTAGCCTAAACTACGTTTGCTATGATCTTTCATGCCGTATGAAAGTACATAGGCACGAGATGCGATATCTCGGCGAGCAACCTTCCCCTCCTTTCCCGTAGGTAGGCGAACTACTTTGACTCTGATTTCTCGTTTCAGACGGGAATACATAGGCATAAAGTGCGATACTTTGATGAGTCATTTTCTTTCCTTTTTAACCCAAACCTGTAGAGTAGATAGAATAACCATCCGTACAAGAAAACAAGCGTGGATCCCGTCGAGTACGGCGGACGTGACGGGTGCTAATACCTTCCCCTTGCGTAATCGACTCCCGAATCCAGGATTTGGTTGCGACGACCATTCCTTTCCTGTTTTGCGTTAGGTTTACTCTGAGCGTTTCCTTTCCCTCCGTTGGGATAAATAACGCACGGTGGCGACTTTTCTATCATAGCCGGTGCCGATTTTCGCAGTAGCCACAAGCGCCAAAAACAGAGAAGGAGGTTCATGGCTTTTTGGGGAGGTTGAACTACATTGCCCGGTTCATATCTCATCTCACAGCCACGTGTGAGCCAATGTTTAAACTGTTGAAAAAAGATATGGCGATTGTCTGGAATGAAAATTGTCAAAAGGCGTTTGAAAGAATAAAAGAATACTTGCAGGAACCTCCGATATTGATGCCTCCAGTAGCCGGATGACCACTGATCACGTACTTGACGGTTCTTGAGAACAACATGGGTTGTGTTCTCGGTCAACATGACGAGACTGAACGAAAAGAGCATGCGATCTATTACTTGAGTAAAAAGTTCACAGATTGTGAATCCCGTTACTCAATGCTCGAAAAGACGTGTTGTGCACTTGCTTGGGCCGCCAAACGTCTGAGACAATACATGTTAAATCATAAAACCATGCTGATTTCGAAGATGGATTCAATCAAATATGTCTTCGAAAAGCAGGCGCTTTCAGGAAGGATTGCGCGACGGAAGATGGTACTGACAGAGTACGATATTCAGTATGTTTCGCAAAAGGCTATCAAAGGTAGCATTCTGTCAGAGTACCTGGGCGAGCAGCCAATCAATGATTACCAGCCGATGAAGTTTGATTTTCCTGACGAGGATATCATGTACCTGAAGATGAAAGATTGCGAGGAGCCATTGCATGGTGAAGGTCCTGAGCGGAGTTCCCAATGGCAATTGATATTTGACGGCGCTGTTAATTCATACGGAAGTGGAATTGGGGCAATCATTACTACTCCTCATGGGACGCACATCCCATTCACTGCCAGATTAACATTTCCAGTTACCAATAATGAGGCTGAATATGAGGCGTGTATCATGGGTCTCGAGGAGGCTATTGATTTAAGAATTAAAAATCTTGATGTGTATGGGTACTCCGCGCTAGTCGTGAACCAGATCAAGGGAGAATGAGAGACTCGTCAGCCTAATCTGATACCGTACATGAATTATGCAAGGAGGTTGTTGCCTTTCTTTGACATAGTAGAATTTCACCATGTGCCGCGGGCAGAAAACCAGATGGCAGACGCTCTTGCGGCGTTTTCTTCAATGTACAAAGTTTACTTCTGGAATGATGCTCCCAAAATAGTTATCTCTCGCCTTGATAGGCCCGCTTTCATATTCGCCATTGAGGAAGCTTCCGATGGCAAGCCGTGGTATTTTGATATCCAGAGTTTCCTAAAGAACCAAGAGTATCCAACTGGGGCATCCGGCCGCAATAAGAAGACTCTTAGGAAATTGGCTAGCAACTTCTACTTGAATCCAGATGGTGTTCTGTACCGGAGAAACCATGATTTGGTGCTATTGCGATTTGTGGATGGGAAAGAAGCGAATCTGCTTATGGAAGAGGTCCACGAGGGTACCTTCGGCACGCATGCCGGTGGACATGCTATGTCTCGAAATTTATTATGAGCAGGGTATTATTGGCTGACGATGGAAAAAGATTGTTTCAAGTTTGCGAAGAAATGCCATAAATGCCAGATCTATGCAGACAAGATTCAGGTGCCGCCAAGCCCTTTGAATGTTATGGCAACCCCGTGGCCTTTCTCCATGTGGGGCATAGATATGATTGGCAAGATCGAGCCCACTGCATCCAATGGACACCGGTTCATCTTGGTAGCTATCGATTACTTCACCAAATGGGTTGAAATGGCGTCGTACGCTAATGTTACCAAGCAAGTGGTAGCCCGGTTTATCAAAAAGGATATCATCTGTCGTTACGGAGTGCCCGAAAGAATCATTACTAACAATGGTTCGAACTTGAATAATAAGATGATGAAGGAATTGTGCCAGAATTTTAAGATTGAGCACCACAACTCATCTTCCTATCGGCCCAAGATGAATGGCACTGTCGAAACGACCAATAAGAACATCAAGAAGATAGTTTAGAAGATGGTTGTAACATACAAAGACTGGCACGAGATGTTGCCTTTCGTTTTACACGGTTATCGTACGACGGTACGCACCTCAACTGGGGCAACACCTTTCTCACTGGTGTATGGTATGGAAGCTGTCCTACCATTGAATGTTGAGATTCCTTCTTTGAGAGTTTTGCTCGATGTCCAACTCGATGAGTGTCGCTACTGCGAAAATCGGCGCCGGCTTGACAGGAGAGTCGCCACCGTGCGTTATTTATCCCTCAGAGCGGGAAAGGAAACGCTCGAAGTAAACCTCGCAAAGACGGGAAAAAGGTATGGTCATCGCAACCAAAACCTGGATTCGGGAGTCGGTTACGCAAGGGGAAGGTATTAGCACCCCTCACGTCCATCGTACTCGATGGGATCCACGCTTGGTGTTTATAGGTAAAAGGGTGTATTATCTATCTACGCTACTGGCTGGTCTGAAAAGAAAATAAAAGGACAGGACTCGACAGAACATACGGTGTTCTGGGCCTACGTATTCCCTCGTGCAATGGGAAAGTCAGAGTCAACGTAGTTCGACTTCCTACGTCTAAACGGGGGGAAGGTTGCTCGCCAGGACATCGCGTCCTGTGCCTACGTACTTTCATCTGGAATGAAAGATCAGAGCAAACGTAGTTCGGCTAACTACGGGTAAACAGGGGCTCTCACACAGCAGTGAGAAGACAAACTGGTCTCTAAGGCTCGGGAACCTACAACTATGATCTGGTCTCAAATGCACTCGGGCAAGAGAAAAGGGGGTAACAATTAGTCGTTAGCGGGAAAGTCTCGATCGCACAGCCGCGAGAGAACAAAGGTTAGTCGTTAGTGTGCTCGCTAGGATATCGCATCCTATGCCTACATATCTTCGTCTGGAACGAAGAATCAGAGCAGCTGTAGTTCAGCTAACTACGGGTCAAGCTACTCAAAAGCTCCTACAGAAAGGAAAGGGAAACTCTAGAACTATAGCTGAGAAAGGGGAACCTATATACTGCTATCACACCTGGTTGACAGTCCTAATGTCTATCATAACAACTCCGCAGCGGAGAAGTCAGAGCTCCTAAGGGATCATGGCAACAGGATTAAACGACAAACAAGAAACTGCAACGTAAAGGAATACTGAAAATATGCATGAATGCAACAACTAAACAAACAAGGCACAGAGGCCGCAAACCACAAAGGCAAGGGAGCTCAGCTCTACCAAATACCAACAAGCAAAGCCACGCAATAACAAACAAGCAGAAGGAGGACCACCTCAACTTCTTATGCACACAAAGTCTACTTCTAAGATGCACCTATTCAGAACTATCTAGATGAACACCTAAGTCTAATGCAACATAACATCACACAAGCCAAACAATACAAAGAGACTAACCCTGAGCAGGGCCTCTAACAAACCTGAGACAATCTCCTAATACATCTCTAAAAACTCTATACAATACCCTAAGCAAAGGATCTAAGCAACAAATCTAATCAAAACCCTAAGCAGGAGGAATCAATCCCAGTCTCCCAGCTTCAGAATAAGCTTACCAGAGAAAAGGGAGCTAAGCAGACTAGCTCATAGTGCTTTCCTCAGGAAAGTACCAGGAGGTTACTACTCAGGAGTCATATCCTATGCGGCTCGACAACTGTGATCAGTTTACATCCCTCCTCAGGAGAGATTAAACTCACATGAAGGCTCCGGCGTCACTGGATATTTGGGAAATACCTATAGGCACTAGGGGAACTAAGTGAGCAGACTCGTAGGACCTTCCTCAGGAAAGTACTAGGAGGCAGACACTTAGGAATCGTATCCTACGTGGCTCAACAACTGTGATCAGTTTATATTTCTCCTCAGGAGAAATTAAACTCACAAGTTGGCTCCAACATCACTGGATACTTACGAAATCCTAGATAAACTAATGGAACTAAGTGAATAGACCCATAGGACCTTCCTCAGGAAAGTACTAAGGGGCTTCCACTTAGGAATCGTATCCCATGTGGCTCAACAACATGTGATCAGTTTACATCCCTCCTCAGGAGGAATTAAACTCACAAGTCGGCTCCGACATCATTGGATACTTACGAAAGAGGCGAGAAGAAAGAATGAAAGTCATTCATAGTGCCTTCCCCAGGAAAGTACCATAAACTCCCTTCAAACTTCAGGCTCTCGAACCTCACAAACAGACAACAAGCTCCTAGACTAAGCCTCAATCCAATGCATCCTTGCAAGCTCCAACAGGACTTCAATCAGCTCCCACCTTAAGAAGAAACCACAGGCCAGCAAACCACAGGAGACTATCTCTGAAGTTCAACCACAGTTGAACTTCAAAGTCAGAAATCACCAAGACTTCTCCTATATTCAGGCTCAGACAAATCCTATCAGAATAGCCTATGAAAATCTATCAAAAATCTAATGGGAGACCTACATGGCTCTAGGATAACATACTAAAAAAATCAGAATAAAATTCAACACCAGATGAAAGAATTAAAATCAGCAGCACAGACATATCCACAGACCAATTATTCAACATCAATAACAGTGAAAAAAATTCAATTAAAATGAAAATGCATGATTAAGCTAATGTTTTTATGCTATAAAATTCTACACTGAATCACGAGTCTACAGAAAAAAGAACGGAATTATTTGACCAAATCTACTATTTTTTATGAATTTTCTAATGATATGCATGCATTAAAAATATTAAAAAAGAAATCACTTAATTGGAAAATATGCAAAATATAGCAAAACAAAAAATAAAATGTCACTTTTATTTTTCTTTAATTTTCTTAACAATTTCATGAAATGGATGAAAAAAGAATCATAAAAAAAACAATTATATTCAATTTATTATGATTTTCTAATATGAAAATATAAAAAGAAAAATCAAAACAAAAGAAAATGACATGGAGGGTCTAAACAGCAACATATCCTAGTTATTCCTAGATGGGCCTGTGCTGGTGGGGGTGCCAAAATCAATTTGGGCGCAGGGCCCAGCTACCAAAAATAGCTAACACACAGCAGGCAGGAAGAAACCTGGGGGGGGGGGTGTCGTTAGTGATTTATTTCAGTTATTTCTCACTATGGGCTACGCCCAGGGGGTGTCATTAGCAGATTGGGGCCTAAGGCCCAACTCCAGTCACTCAGACTCTCACACGCTAGGGGGGGTAATTGAACAATTTGGGGTGTAGCGTTCAGCAACTACGCTTGGGCCTAAGCCCAGTGCCCCAAACCCTAATCCAGTACACAACAAAACTCAGCTCCCCTCCCCTAACCCTAGCACTGTTCATCCTCACCTCTCAACCCTAACGCCGCTCTGTTCATCTTTCTCCTCTCCCTCATCTCTCTCTGCAACTCTCAAACATCCAACAAACCCTCACAACAACCTGAAATCGAACCCTAACCTACATCTAAACGAACCTCAAATCAAGACTATATTCAACTTAAATCCAGTTCAAGCCAAGATTAAATCCCTACGCTACAACAATCAGAACGAGACGCAAACAAGGATCGAAGAATCAACGCACCTGGATGAGCGAATCTTGAAGCTTCTGGAACCTTTAACACGAAGGTCTTGAGTCGTCTTGAAGAGAACTCAGAATCTGGAGTTCTGATGAGCGCCTATGAGGAACTCTGACAACGGAGGGATCTCTTTAAAAATTTGGTGAACTCTTAAGATCCTTGAGGAAAATCGCGCGAGAGGAACTAGGATCGGTTGATGGAGTTGAAGATCCTCCTGGTGGATTCCTGGAAATCTTGCTTCGATGGAGGATGAAGGTTTGGGATGGCGTTCTGGAAATTCCTTGGCCGAGGATGAAGATTGATGTTGGTTTTAGTTGTTCTGGAGAAGTTTGATGAAAGGTTGATATTGTTTCTGGAAATTTCTTGGATGAAGGTATGAAGATGATCTGGAAAATTGATGGATGATGAATGTTGTTCTGGAAAAAATCTTGATGGAGTATGAAGATCTGAGACGATTTCTGGAAAAGTCGCTTGAAGATGGATGAAGGTTGATGATTCCGGCGAGGTGGAGACGGCGGAGATCTGGGAAGAAGATGAAGATCTGGGGATTCTGGAGGTTAGGTGGTGGCCGGAGTTGGTTGACGGTGGCCGGAGTCCGTTACCGCCGGTTTTGCATGCCCGGCGAGGAGTCTCCGGTGAGGGGGTGAGGCGAGGACAGGTGGCGCCAAGTGTCTCAGGGAGAGAGAGAGAGTGGGACAGGTGTGGACCACGTGGAGGATTCTGGCGAGTTCTGAGTGGGCGGTGGCGTGAGGATTGAGAAACGTGTGGTCCCTCGTGCTGCGCAACACGTGTCAGCTATTTATACCACTGAAGGCGCTAGAACTTTCTGGATGGTTCTGGTGTGCGCTGGACTGCATCTGGACCTTTTGGACTTTTTTCCTGCTGATGAGATTTGGGCCTTAACAACAAAAAAACCTCCCTTGGGCCCATTTCGAAAAATGAAATAAAAACTGTAAAACTGAATTGAAAAATCAGAAACAATTAACTCTAATCAATATCAATTAAACTAATGATTAATCCTAACAACAATCTAAAAAAAGATTAAAACTCATATTAATCTAATTAAACCTAAAAATCAATTAAAATCTAATTAAAAAAGAGATTAATGCTCTAATTTCTATATTATCCTAAAAAGACAATTAATATCTAATTAAACTCTAAAAAATGATTAAAAGTCTAATTATCCTAATTAAATCTAAAAAATCAATTAACCTAATTAATTCTATATTTCTACTAATCCCTATTAACATTCTAATATCACTTAATATCTATTAAAATCCTAATATTAATAAAAGAAACTATATTATTTTCTATATTCTCTAAAAACTATTAAACCTATTTTAAAATCTATATAAAATTCTAAAAATGATTTAAAAATTCTTATAAAATCCTAAAAAGAGAATTAAACCATTAAAAATGCAAAAACCCTATTTAAATTCCAGAAAAATCTATAAAGCCTGCTAAAAATTCACAAAAGCCTATTAAAAATCCTAAAAATGCAGATGAATGCAAATGACCCCCATAAAAGCGCACGAGACCAGATCGAATCGAACAGGTATCCCCGGGCATCCGAATATCTTCCAAATCACTTGAAAAATCACCGAGGAGCGCACAATTTCCTGAAAATAAAACCCCGATAATCTGGACTGGGTCTGCCATATCTGATAGACAAAAATCAAGCTGTAAACTCTGATATCCCCTGCTTGTACACAAAAATCATACATCTGAGCTGTGAATATGAAATTAAACCATGAGTCAGATAGGAGAATCGGTTGGTCAAATTTTAGGGTGCAACAGCTGCCCCTATTCAAGCGACTTGGACCTGAAGGGTTTGAAGAGCGCTCAGCCTTCAAACATTCAAAGGTATGAGACGGTTGAATACAAATAAAACCCGAAAATTTGCCAACCGCGAGCATATACTGTAAACTGCTTGGAGAATAAAGTCCAGAAAACCGAGTCTAGTCATTGCGGCACCAAACTGATTAATCATCTGATAAAGAACTCCTGATTTGAATACCCGTTGCTTGTGATACCCCATGTAACAAACCCTGAGGGCTGCAACAAAATACCTGATTCTTTCACATTGCCTACTGATAGGCAGGAAGAAATATACTCACATCGCCCAAAGATGGACGGGAAGACACCCTGATTGAATACTCACTTCGTCTAATGATAGACGGGAAGACAGCATTAATCTCCAAATTCACATCGCCTAAGGATAGACGGAATCATCCTGATTGATGAACGAATCAATATTCTCATCGTCTAAGGGTAGACGGTATCATCCTGATTGATGAACAAATCATTATTCACATCGTCTAAGGGTAGACGGGATCATCCTGATTGATGAACGAATCAATATTCTCATCGTCTAAGGGTAGACGGTATCATCCTGATTGATGAACAAATCATTATTCACATCGTCTAAGGGTAGACGGAATCATCCTGATTGATGAACAAATCATTATTCACATCGTCTAAGGGTAGACGGAATCATCCTGATTGATGAACAAATCATTATTCACATCGTCTAAGGGTAGACGGAATCATCCTGATTGATGAACAAATCATTATTCACATCGTCTAAGGGTAGACGGAATCATCCTGATTGATGAACAAATCATTATTCACATCGTCTAAGGGTAGACGGAATCATCCTGATTGATGAACGAATCAATATTCTCATCGTCTAAGGGTAGACGGTATCATCCTGATTGATGAACAAATCATTATTCACATCGTCTAAGGGTAGACGGAATCATCCTGATTGATGAACAAATCATTATTCACATCGTCTAAGGGTGGACGGAATCATCATGATCGATGAACAAATCAATATTCACATCGTCTAAGGGTAGACGGCATCATCCTGATTGATGAACAAATCATTATTCACATCGTCTAAGGGTAGACGGTATCATCCTGATTGATGAACAAATCATTATTCACATCGTCTAAGGGTAGACGGAAAGACACCATAACGCGATTCAACATCATCCTTTGAATTTCAGAATCCTTCTGTCTACGGGAATTGATGGAAAGATCAATATCCTTGAAGGGGCCACATCGTCAGTATGGACTAACGGGAAGAAAACCACCTTTTAAAGAATCATGTCGTCAATAAGAATCGACAATCACGAAAACTGAACATTCTTCGGAGAGCTTCGACATCAATAGGGATTGATGGTCAGAAAAGTCCCTCTTAAACGTCATCTCATCCAATAACCAGAAAGAGAACCAATATCCAAAATCATTTTGAAACCCCTCAACAACTAAGGATAGCCGGAGAAGACTCGCTGGGGAAACACCTCATCATATGTATGATCTGGCAATAAGAAACCCGCTGAACAGTAGCTCGAAACTTCACATCGTCTGCTGACAGACGGAAAGGAAAGCCACTTGTCGGAGAAACCCTGTTTTGAACCTTATGGAAAATCAACCAACACCTCACATCGTCTACTGATAGACGGGAAGAAAGCATATCCTGGGGAAACCTCTTCTTGAAACTTTACTGCGGCCCGCAACTTCACATCGTCTATGGATAGACGGAAAGAAAACCACATTCGCACTCAAAACGTCTAATGCTAGACGGAGAAATCCACTTATTGGAGGAACACATCGTCAATATGAATTGACGGGAAGAAAAGCTTGTCAACATCAGATGACTGACTGATCAAAGCACAACTATTGTATGATCTGATACGAATAATCCGCTGAACTGTCTGAATACTGTTGCTGGATAAATGCCCCTGAACTGGTCACAGGGTAATTCACGCGCCATATGAGGCTGATAGAAAACCTGACTTATGCCTCGTATGCTTATGCAAATGCTTTAGTCTTTCTATGGCGTAATGCTCCATTCTAGATGGAAATGCTACGCATTCTGACAGTGATATGCAAGTATGATGCAAATATGATGCATGCAATATGCTAATGCAGGCTCGAGCTGTTGGAGAAGGCCGGGTACAGAAAACCACTTCAGCAAAATAAATGTTGAAGGCAAGGCCAACTCTTGCTGGGGATAAACTGGATATCCCTGAATTATCCTAGCAAAATAAATGCTGGGAGAGTGAAATCAACTCCGCTGGGGATATTAGGAACTTAACCGAACACCTTGACGAAGTAATACCCTGCTGGGGTATATAACTCCGCTGTGAAATAGCAGACGTGCTGAATACGATTAGACTCCTCTAGGGATAACTCATCCATGCCAATGACAAATTGGACTTTGCTGGAAAAAATGGAGGGAGCCCTCCTGCGTACTGACGACGCTCGGATTTGGAAATTGATGCGCCAACGCGGATGGGCTTCACAGTAATCGCAAACATGGATCTGAGCTCTTAAGCTATCTGTGATGGGTCAGGTTCAACTGACGCTGGAAAACATTCTTCCTGAATACACAGCCTTTTAGTGAAGAGTCAAGGGATAGTGACACGACTTCCCGCAATCATCTCGCTCTCGAAAATCGACTGTATCCGCTCGAATAACCCTGAATGACCCTGCAGGTACGGAGAACAACAATCCTTTCGCTTCTGATATGCCCCAGCCTACAGGATCTCCGTGGGGATAGTTCTTGAAAGAAAATCTGCAAATCTGAGCCCTGATGGTCTGATATGATATGCCTCAGCATTCTGAACTTCTGAGAGACACTTCATCTTACATGCTTCTCGCACATCTTTTGCGTGCTCAAGATGATCTGCCCCTGACTGTCTGATTCAGAGTAGCGCTCCCCGACTACGCCGCATTCACCTGAATCTCAACCTGATAGCCCCAGAATAACTGACTTCGAAAAGCTGACCTGACTGGGGATCACAATAAAGTTTGCCCCTGTTCTCGGAACATTCGGGCGTTCTGCGTTCTATCTTGAACATACTTTCCACTGTAAGAAACTTTTCTGCCGTCAAGCGCTTGCTTGCAAGTAAAATAAGTTGTTCTGCATCAAAGATGTATTAATGCAACACATATGACAGCTTTGACATCCAATCTGTTCACTGGGGAAAGGAAAAACAGTTTATGGCATATAATGCACAAAACGTTTATCACAAATATCAGCATCAGTACCAACATGGTAAGAGGAACCTTTTAGGAGTCAGCATCGACGCGACCTTTACCGGAGTATGCTTTCGAAACAACCTGCTTCAATTAGGACTTTTGAAAGGTTGTAACGTGGTCAGGTTCATGGTTTTGAAAGAAAGGATAAAGGCTCAAAGTTTACTTTAACCCATCCATTCTCCTTGATGTTCTCCCATCCTACGTTCAGCTAATTTGACCTTAGCGCTCACCTCTCGGAGGTTGAAAGATAGGAGTGATAGTTCGAGAAACTTTTGGATTTTGGAGTGACAGCCACTCACTCTTCGTCTTTGACACTTGAGGTCACACGACTCGTATTTCCATCGAGGATTTTTCTTTTGATCCTTTTCATCGTTTCTTTTCATATCCCTAACTTTTGCCTGGACTGACTCCTTTTGAGTTTCTTTTGATTTTTTAAGTCCAGCGGGATGCCCCACTTTTGCCTAAGTCATTTGTTTTGAAGTTTTCTCGACTTAGCGGGCTTTTGATTCTTTTTTCATTTTTTTTTCGAACAAGTCGTGTGACACTGGTTGTCTGACTCTTTGGGAAATGATGTGGCTGTCCCACTCTTGATTGAACCATTGTGGTCTTTTAGGTACGATCTCTAGGGACGTGATTGATCCTCGAACGGACACTCCTTTTGCAATTTGGACGCTCGGTCAAATTAGCTAACACCTACCCTGCCCCAGGTTAAGATTGAGGGTTTTTTCGTTCACAGAAAGAAACTCCTACTACAAGGCTCAAAGGGGTTGACAAGGGATTATCTTCCTTATATCTCCGGTGTTTAGGGATTTGAAACAATGCCTGTACATCATCAACAGGTTCTATTTCAAAAGCATACAATATCGGAATTTGCATGTCGGTCATTTTCGTCATCCTCCCCAAATTCTTCTTAACCAAGCGTTGAATATTTGCAAAACAGTTAGTGAACACGAATGGATTCAATCAAAACATGCACATTTATTTCATTATCATCAATTTGAACGAAAACAACAAGTTTTACAAACAAGATTACAAATTCAAACAGGAAAGCAACTACAAATGTAAAGAAATGACAAGCTAAAACAAAGAAAATATGCTAGCTTCTGAGAACTGGCTTTCACATCTGCCCTGCTGCCGAACCAGCTATCTTTATTAGAGGCAACCCAATGCTGTCTTGATCTGCTTTCAATCGACTCAACCAAACTATAGAGCTCTTCCTCTTTCATTCAGATGATGTGGGGACCTCCCGGCCCGAAGCTGATTGCTGCACTATCAAGCAGATCCTGCACTTTGTGCTTAAATGCTTTACAGTTCTCAACCGTATGGCCTGGTGCCCCAGAATGAAATTCACATGTAGCGTCAGCATCATACCCCGGTGGTGGTGGTCCCGTTAAGGGAGCCAATGTTCTTTTACGAACCAATTGGAGCTGAAGCAATGTCTGCAGAAGCTGTGCGTACGGTATAGGAGGAGTTTCCAAATGACGGCTTGCCAAAGGACCTTGATTCTGACCTCTTTTATACCCCCGATTATTCTGTTGCTGAGGCTGCTGCTGCCGGTATCGGGTTGACCCTTGAGCACCATTCGTATCAAATGCAACATCGGCTTCTTGATCTTCGATGTACTGATTAACGCTCTCCTTATGCTTAGCCATTTGCTTTCTCAGATCTGCCCCAGGAATAGGCAACAATTGTGGGCCTGGAGATTCTGACACCATGGAGTCCAGGATACGCTTCTGACCCACTGCAGCTTTGGAAACATCTGTCATCTTAGCATCGACTGAGACAGGAGCAATATGCACAGCTACGCCGCCCGGCGTGAATTCAATATCGTGCGAGTCAATCAGGTCTTGAACGTTGTGTTTGAAAGCATGACAACCCTCGATGTCATGTCCGAATGCCCCGGAATGAAATTCACATTGCTTACTGGCATCGTACCCTTGAGGAAATGCTCTCGTTGGTTGTGTCAACGCTCTTTTCTCAACCAGATTAAACCTCAATAAGATCTGCAAGAGCTCAGCATAAGTCATAGGTGGTGCTTCAAATATTCTCCTTGGCTTTCCTTCCTGGATCTTTCGCTGAGCCGGATGTATCTTCTGTTGCTGCTCAGGTTCCACATGCACAGACGGCGCGAGCTTCTTCATTGCGGCTTCAAATAGCTGATCGTCTTCTTTCCTAAGCACATTCTTGACTACCTCCATGATCAAGCTCATTTGGGTCTTCAGCTGACTGTTCTCCTCTTTGAGAACCTTCTGCTCTAAACGCAACTCTTGCATGTCTCTCATCATCTGCCCCAGCTGGCTTTGGACTTCGCTCAATTCAAACTGATTCTGTTCCATATCTCTGAAGGAGTTCCTGCAATAAACTGGATGATGAGGAAATAAGACCCACGGTGCTGATATACCTGTTAAATGATAATGCAGCGCGGAAAGCAAACACATATTCACAACGAGATAAAGAGAAACTCAAGCTATAAGCACACAGACAAACGTCTCCCATACATGTACAACCAACAAAATCAGCAGGTGAGCACAAATGAGTATGAATATAACGACCCCAGCCAACAATCCTGGTGGTGGTCGACAGATACTGATGCACAAAAGCTGAACGGGTTAGGCAGAGAAACAGATGCGACACCCGGCACAGAAACCTCTAGAAACTCCCCCCATATTCAACTGAACTTTCTGATTGACAATCTTCAGAGCACACACTTCCTGTGGAGTCCTCCATGACATTAACTGACGAACCCCCACAACTGGAAGATGGAAAATCATTAATCTGAACACAACCCTGAGAAGTGATGCAAATACGGCTGGAGTCTAACAGATCCTGAATCTGACTTCTAAGCACTTTACAATCATTCGTTGAATGCCCCTGTGCCCCAGCATGGTACTCACAGCGGGCGCTGGCATCAAAACCTGGAGGATACGGTGGAATCACCGGCTTAGTCTCTTTCGGCACTATCAATCCGCTTCTGACCAAATCTGGCAACAACTGGCTGTACGACACTGGTAGCTGAGTAAACTGTCTTTCAGGCTTCCTTGGTCTTCGTGGAGCATGCTGACGCGATCGGCGATAAGATGATCGTTGACTTGAAGTGTCTGAAAACTGATCCTGAGATGCTAGAGATTCTGAGGTGGCATCATCTCCTTCCCACTCTTCTTGAGAACTAACAACTGGCTCAATCTTATTAACTGGGATGTAAGGAACACCTCGAAACTTTCCACTCCTGAGTCCTTGCTCAACAATCTCTCCCAGCCTCATCAGGCCCACAAAGCTTGTGCAACTGAACAATTTGTCAAAATAATGGCCTTTCAGAGTACCCAAGAAGATGTCAACCAGTTCTCTTTCCGGAAGCGGTGGTTGAACACTAGCAGCCAATTCCTTCCATCTTCGCAAATACGCTCTGAGTGATTCATTCTCTGCCCGAGACAATTCTTGCAGATCTACGAGACTAGGAGTCAAATCCAAGTTGTAATCGTACTGCTTTATGAAAGCTCTGGCTAAATCCACCCAAGATCGAATCTGACTACTCTCTAACTGCACATACCATCTCAGGGATGCCCCAGTCAGGCTATACTGGAAGCAATGGATCATCAATTTGTCATTTCGCACAAACGAAGTCATCCTTCGACAAAACATCATCAAATGCAACTTCGGACAGCTATCTCCTGTGTATTTTTCAAATTCCGGCATTTTGAACTTGTACGGCAACACGAGGTCAGGGACCAAGCACATGGCTACAGCATCCAGGTTAACGGCATCTTTCGCTTCCAAGGCTTTCATTTGCCCTTCCAACACTCGAAGTCTTCTTGGATCTACCACCCCGGTCATTGGAATATCTCTCCGGTAATTCATCACAGGGAAAGCAACACATTGATTGTTAACAGGAGGATAACATTCATTTCGGGCAACAAACTGTTCATGCCGATCTCTGTTCTCAACAGTTGGCTGCACAACTTGGGCTGCAGTAAGATTGTTTACTTGCGGGAAGCCTTCCGTAGAATCATACTGATGGTTGGACGCCACAGTAAACCCTGCCTGGGTGTTAGGAGCCTGGAAATTGCCTTCAGACATAGTTGCCAATTACCTGCAACGGACTACACTGCTTGATTCTGCTTAAATCTGCTCCAACCCCTTGGTCGTCTTCAACACTCCACTCTTGCTTCAAACAATTCCCCGAGAATCACTTTCTGGTGAAAACAAAGGCTGGATAAGTGCTCTGACCTGCTAGAGAAATGCTATGCAATATGATTTATGCAAACTGAAATACAAAAATGCTAACGTGCATGTGTGCATTGGAGATATTTTCCCTCCAATTCCAGTGTCAGTGGTAGCAAGACGAGATGAACCATAGAGACAATATTTGGAAAAACCCTCGTATATTGATTAGAATAACAGTCTTGTCCAGAAGTTACATAACTATGCTCCATACAGCTGATATGACAAAGAGGATCCCAGCCAACATGCCTGGCGGTGATCTCAACATACAGAATACAAGAGAGAAATCAAATACGGGTACGGTTGCGGAAGTCCTCGACCATCTTCTTTGTCTCTGCGTGATCTGGTTGATAAATCAAACCTTCTATCAGTCGATCCCTCTTCCTGACCGTCCCCTGGATGTCTCTGACAAAGTCTTCCCAAGCCTTATCATTAGCACCATCCCCAAGTTTGGGTCTCTTGGCATCTGCTCTATGCTGGAAATCTTCCAAATTCTTCATGGCATCTGTCAACTTGCGCTCGGCCTCGTATCGGCGACAGGCTTCTTCTTCAAGCTCTTCAGTCTTCACCTTGACCTGTTCTTCTAACTGAGCAATCTGTGTCTTCAGCTCTCCTTCTCGCTCCTTGCGCTTGGTCATAGTGAGATCCCAGTGCTCTCTGAACTTGGCTAGCTTTGTGTAGGCCCTTTCCAGCTCTTGCTTCTTGGTGGCCAACACACTACTAACTGAGTCGACATCTAACTCTAGACGCTTCTTGGTTTCAGTCAATTCCAATAGCGTAGTCTTCAGATGTTTCAAAGTTTCAGCCTGTTGCTTAGAAATATATCCTGTTTCAATATTTTCATGCCGAAGCTGGGCATTCTCCTGCTCTAAAGCCTCTTTAGCCCTCGCTAGCTCTTCTTTCTCCGCCATCAGCTGCTTGTAAACCTGAATGTCCACAGTGGTAGGCTCCTCTACCGGAGGAGGATGCAATGGCTGAACCGCTGGATACGGCATAAGGAATTTCACAGCTCGCTCATGAATCCATTCTTCATATGGGCTAGGAACTCGAGTATCCCCTCTGCTACCTGAAAGCTTCCCTCTCTTGTGCAAGTTTTTCCAGGCTTTCTCAAGTTTGGTCAGCATCTCTTTCCCAATTGCCCCAGTGAGATACAGAGATTCCTGTATCTCCTCGGGCTTTGGCGCTCCTTGAGGTACGTACCCAAATTGCTTGATCAATAAAGAAGGGTTGTAGTTGACACAACCTTTCCTTCCTATTAACGGAACATTCGGGAATCCTTCGCCTTTGAGTATGACTTCAGCTCCAAATACTTCTTTATTGGTCCATACCACGTTCTCAGCAGTTAATCCCATTAAGCGCTCGGGCCATCCTAGAGAATTGATAGAGGTGACAAACGGGCCTGACTTAGGCATATGACTGGTGAACCACCTGCATAGGAGAGGTACACAGCAAGACACATTCCTTCCTCGTCGCTTTTCATTCTGATAATGAGTTGAATGGTGGATATCTCCCAGCAAAGTAGGAACTGGGTTTCCCGCAGCCAAAATATAGAAGGCATCTGAATCAACAAAATCAGGAATGTTCGGGAACAACACGATGCCATACACACATACAGCAAGGATAATGTCAAAAACATCCCATTTACTCTTCTGGGCATATTCTCGAGCCTTCTCCACTAAGACATCCAATGGAAATCCCCATACGTCTCCTCTTCTGATCATCTTCCCAGACAACTCAGACTCTTTCAAACACAGGATGGCAGAAAGCTCAGCCAGCTTAGGCTCAGCGTCCGGACGATAAAAAGGCATCTGCTCACGGATCGGTACATCCAGAAGTGCAGAGTACTCCTCCAGGGTAGGAGCCAAAACAAAGTCGGGAAATACAAAACACCTGAGCTCCGCGTCGTAAAACTGTAACAAAGTATAGATGCCGCTGGTCTCGTAGACAGATGGCTGATAAACGTAGGTCAGAATCCTCCCATATCTCTTTCTGAAGTCACCCATTCCCCTCTTCTTAGCAATAGCAATCAACTCTAACAATAGACTGATATTCGGCGACGGAAACTTATAGGGCAATACTCTCTTCAGGTTTTCCATGTCTTGCTAGGAACAAACACCAGAATCGGAAGGGAAAATATGTACCTGCAATACACACACGTTAGTTGAATGCAGATGGTAATGCAATGATGCAATATGATAAATAATGCAATCTGCGAACACAGGGGCTATGCTGTAGCCTGAAGAGGAATATCTCTGTGATCATGAACAGAAAACCAATCACGGTCATCAGAACCTCATGCCACTAACTATCATCTGATACTCAAAATATCAATCCCCTGGTAAGAAAACCATCTGAACCTCTGTATCTGACGAGAATACCATCTGATAATAGCCTCAACCTCAGATAAGAAACCCATCTGACCCAGACAACACACCTGGAGATGAATCAAGAACACCATCTGATAACTACTGAATCATGGTTTCTGAAGGCCAGTTTTCCTGCAATAACCCAGTCCCTCTCACAGGTAGGATAGACCTAATCCACAGACAAAGGTACGGCATCCTATGCGGTCATCAGCGTCACAGACGTTCATGAGTGACGATACGATTCCCAGAAGGAGTGGCATCATCAAGTCATGAAGAGGCCTCACTTAGCTGACTTCCAATTGATCGGTCCCCAGAGTCGACAACTCTCACGTCTGGACTCCCCTCAGATCCTCAGGACCGGAAAGGAGCACCTCTGCAAGAATCTCGTCTGAGCGTAGATTTTCGTAGGGAACTGTGCCTGCTCAGCAGACAGGTTCGTCTACTACTTCTCCACAACTATATCTAGGTGTGTACTCAAGCCCAGGTCCGGCTTCTCACTCACAGTAACCTCCCTTGCCCACAGCAATAATCATGATAATATAATGCTGGAAAATAAATGCGGAAAGGTAAAGGTACAGAAAAGTAAAGTGCAGAAAAGTAAAACACAATATGCACAACACCCAACCAATAAACACCCAAGCGCTAGGATTGACTCGCGTAGGGGATGGGAAACGGTCCCAGCATAAGGGATGGGAAAAGTCCCTAGATGCTATAAGTCCCCAGCAGAGTCGCCAGCTGTCGCTACTGCGAAAATCGGCGCCGGCTTGACAGGAGAGTCGCCACCGTGCGTTATTTATCCCTCAGAGCGGGAAAGGAAACGCTCGAAGTAAACCTCGCAAAGACGGGAAAAAGGTATGGTCATCGCAACCAAAACCTGGATTCGGGAGTCGGTTACGCAAGGGGAAGGTATTAGCACCCCTCACGTCCATCGTACTCGATGGGATCCACGCTTGGTGTTTATAGGTAAAAGGGTGTATTATCTATCTACGCTACTGGCTGGTCTGAAAAGAAAATAAAAGGACAGGACTCGACAGAACATACGGTGTTCTGGGCCTACGTATTCCCTCGTGCAATGGGAAAGTCAGAGTCAACGTAGTTCGACTTCCTACGTCTAAACGGGGGGAAGGTTGCTCGCCAGGACATCGCGTCCTGTGCCTACGTACTTTCATCTGGAATGAAAGATCAGAGCAAACGTAGTTCGGCTAACTACGGGTAAACAGGGGCTCTCACACAGCAGTGAGAAGACAAACTGGTCTCTAAGGCTCGGGAACCTACAACTATGATCTGGTCTCAAATGCACTCGGGCAAGAGAAAAGGGGGTAACAATTAGTCGTTAGCGGGAAAGTCTCGATCGCACAGCCGCGAGAGAACAAAGGTTAGTCGTTAGTGTGCTCGCTAGGATATCGCATCCTATGCCTACATATCTTCGTCTGGAACGAAGAATCAGAGCAGCTGTAGTTCAGCTAACTACGGGTCAAGCTACTCAAAAGCTCCTACAGAAAGGAAAGGGAAACTCTAGAACTATAGCTGAGAAAGGGGAACCTATATACTGCTATCACACCTGGTTGACAGTCCTAATGTCTATCATAACAACTCCGCAGCGGAGAAGTCAGAGCTCCTAAGGGATCATGGCAACAGGATTAAACGACAAACAAGAAACTGCAACGTAAAGGAATACTGAAAATATGCATGAATGCAACAACTAAACAAACAAGGCACAAAGGCCGCAAACCACAAAGGCAAGGGAGCTCAGCTCTACCAAATACCAACAAGCAAAGCCACGCAATAACAAACAAGCAGAAGGAGGACCACCTCAACTTCTTATGCACACAAAGTCTACTTCTAAGATGCACCTATTCAGAACTATCTAGATGAACACCTAAGTCTAATGCAACATAACATCACACAAGCCAAACAATACAAAGAGACTAACCCTGAGCAGGGCCTCTAACAAACCTGAGACAATCTCCTAATACATCTCTAAAAACTCTATACAATACCCTAAGCAAAGGATCTAAGCAACAAATCTAATCAAAACCCTAAGCAGGAGGAATCAATCCCAGTCTCCCAGCTTCAGAATAAGCTTACCAGAGAAAAGGGAGCTAAGCAGACTAGCTCATAGTGCTTTCCTCAGGAAAGTACCAGGAGGTTACTACTCAGGAGTCATATCCTATGCGGCTCGACAACTGTGATCAGTTTACATCCCTCCTCAGGAGAGATTAAACTCACATGAAGGCTCCGGCGTCACTGGATATTTGGGAAATACCTATAGGCACTAGGGGAACTAAGTGAGCAGACTCGTAGGACCTTCCTCAGGAAAGTACTAGGAGGCAGACACTTAGGAATCGTATCCTACGTGGCTCAACAACTGTGATCAGTTTATATTTCTCCTCAGGAGAAATTAAACTCACAAGTTGGCTCCAACATCACTGGATACTTACGAAATCCTAGATAAACTAATGGAACTAAGTGAATAGACCCATAGGACCTTCCTCAGGAAAGTACTAAGGGGCTTCCACTTAGGAATCGTATCCCATGTGGCTCAACAACATGTGATCAGTTTACATCCCTCCTCAGGAGGAATTAAACTCACAAGTCGGCTCCGACATCATTGGATACTTACGAAAGAGGCGAGAAGAAAGAATGAAAGTCATTCATAGTGCCTTCCCCAGGAAAGTACCATAAACTCCCTTCAAACTTCAGGCTCTCGAACCTCACAAACAGACAACAAGCTCCTAGACTAAGCCTCAATCCAATGCATCCTTGCAAGCTCCAACAGGACTTCAATCAGCTCCCACCTTAAGAAGAAACCACAGGCCAGCAAACCACAGGAGACTATCTCTGAAGTTCAACCACAGTTGAACTTCAAAGTCAGAAATCACCAAGACTTCTCCTATATTCAGGCTCAGACAAATCCTATCAGAATAGCCTATGAAAATCTATCAAAAATCTAATGGGAGACCTACATGGCTCTAGGATAACATACTAAAAAAATCAGAATAAAATTCAACACCAGATGAAAGAATTAAAATCAGCAGCACAGACATATCCACAGACCAATTATTCAACATCAATAACAGTGAAAAAAATGCAATTAAAATGAAAATGCATGATTAAGCTAATGTTTTTATGCTATAAAATTCTACACTGAATCACGAGTCTACAGAAAAAAGAACGGAATTATTTGACCAAATCTACTATTTTTTATGAATTTTCTAATGATATGCATGCATTAAAAATATTAAAAAAGAAATCACTTAATTGGAAAATATGCAAAATATAGCAAAACAAAAAATAAAATGTCACTTTTATTTTTCTTTAATTTTCTTAACAATTTCATGAAATGGATGAAAAAAGAATCATAAAAAAAACAATTATATTCAATTTATTATGATTTTCTAATATGAAAATATAAAAAGAAAAATCAAAACAAAAGAAAATGACATGGAGGGTCTAAACAGCAACATATCCTAGTTATTCCTAGATGGGCCTGTGCTGGTGGGGGTGCCAAAATCAATTTGGGCGCAGGGCCCAGCTACCAAAAATAGCTAACACACAGCAGGCAGGAAGAAACCTGGGGGGGGTGTCGTTAGTGATTTATTTCAGTTATTTCTCACTATGGGCTACGCCCAGGGGGTGTCATTAGCAGATTGGGGCCTAAGGCCCAACTCCAGTCACTCAGACTCTCACACGCTAGGGGGGGTAATTGAACAATTTGGGGTGTAGCGTTCAGCAACTACGCTTGGGCCTAAGCCCAGTGCCCCAAACCCTAATCCAGTACACAACAAAACTCAGCTCCCCTCCCCTAACCCTAGCACTGTTCATCCTCACCTCTCAACCCTAACGCCGCTCTGTTCATCTTTCTCCTCTCCCTCATCTCTCTCTGCAACTCTCAAACATCCAACAAACCCTCACAACAACCTGAAATCGAACCCTAACCTACATCTAAACGAACCTCAAATCAAGACTATATTCAACTTAAATCCAGTTCAAGCCAAGATTAAATCCCTACGCTACAACAATCAGAACGAGACGCAAACAAGGATCGAAGAATCAACGCACCTGGATGAGCGAATCTTGAAGCTTTTGGAACCTTTAACACGAAGGTCTTGAGTCGTCTTGAAGAGAACTCAGAATCTGGAGTTCTGATGAGCGCCTATGAGGAACTCTGACAACGGAGGGATCTCTTTAAAAATTTGGTGAACTCTTAAGATCCTTGAGGAAAATCGCGCGAGAGGAACTAGGATCGGTTGATGGAGTTGAAGATCCTCCTGGTGGATTCCTGGAAATCTTGCTTCGATGGAGGATGAAGGTTTGGGATGGCGTTCTGGAAATTCCTTGGCCGAGGATGAAGATTGATGTTGGTTTTAGTTGTTCTGGAGAAGTTTGATGAAAGGTTGATATTGTTTCTGGAAATTTCTTGGATGAAGGTATGAAGATGATCTGGAAAATTGATGGATGATGAATGTTGTTCTGGAAAAAATCTTGATGGAGTATGAAGATCTGAGACGATTTCTGGAAAAGTCGCTTGAAGATGGATGAAGGTTGATGATTCCGGCGAGGTGGAGACGGCGGAGATCTGGGAAGAAGATGAAGATCTGGGGATTCTGGAGGTTAGGTGGTGGCCGGAGTTGGTTGACGGGTGGGCCGGAGTCCGTTACCGCCGGTTTTGCATGCCCGGCGAGGAGTCTCCGGTGAGGGGGTGAGGCGAGGACAGGTGGCGCCAAGTGTCTCAGGGAGAGAGAGAGAGTGGGACAGGTGTGGACCACGTGGAGGATTCTGGCGAGTTCTGAGTGGGCGGTGGCGTGAGGATTGAGAAACGTGTGGTCCCTCGTGCTGCGCAACACGTGTCAGCTATTTATACCACTGAAGGCGCTAGAACTTTCTGGATGGTTCTGGTGTGCGCTGGACTGCATCTGGACCTTTTGGACTTTTTTCCTGCTGATGAGATTTGGGCCTTAACAACAAAAAAACCTCCCTTGGGCCCATTTCGAAAAATGAAATAAAAACTGTAAAACTGAATTGAAAAATCAGAAACAATTAACTCTAATCAATATCAATTAAACTAATGATTAATCCTAACAACAATCTAAAAAAAGATTAAAACTCATATTAATCTAATTAAACCTAAAAATCAATTAAAATCTAATTAAAAAAGAGATTAATGCTCTAATTTCTATATTATCCTAAAAAGACAATTAATATCTAATTAAACTCTAAAAAATGATTAAAAGTCTAATTATCCTAATTAAATCTAAAAAATCAATTAACCTAATTAATTCTATATTTCTACTAATCCCTATTAACATTCTAATATCACTTAATATCTATTAAAATCCTAATATTAATAAAAGAAACTATATTATTTTCTATATTCTCTAAAAACTATTAAACCTATTTTAAAATCTATATAAAATTCTAAAAATGATTTAAAAATTCTTATAAAATCCTAAAAAGAGAATTAAACCATTAAAAATGCAAAAACCCTATTTAAATTCCAGAAAAATCTATAAAGCCTGCTAAAAATTCACAAAAGCCTATTAAAAATCCTAAAAATGCAGATGAATGCAAATGACCCCCATAAAAGCGCACGAGACCAGATCGAATCGAACAGGTATCCCCGGGCATCCGAATATCTTCCAAATCACTTGAAAAATCACCGAGGAGCGCACAATTTCCTGAAAATAAAACCCCGATAATCTGGACTGGGTCTGCCATATCTGATAGACAAAAATCAAGCTGTAAACTCTGATATCCCCTGCTTGTACACAAAAATCATACATCTGAGCTGTGAATATGAAATTAAACCATGAGTCAGATAGGAGAATCGGTTGGTCAAATTTTAGGGTGCAACAATGAGGTAGAGTGGATAAGGAATAGACTGAATCAGCTTAGTTTGATGGATGAGAAGAGACTTGCATCTATTGCATATGGTCGTTTATACCAGAGCCAGATGAAGAAAGTTTTTGACAAGAAGGTGCGCCCTTGAAGCTTTCAGACGGGCGATCTTGTGCTGAAGAAGATTCTCCCACCACAATCAGATCACAAGGGAAAATGGACTCCCAATTATGAAGGTCCATATATCGTTCGAAAGGTCTTCTCCGGAGGAGCCTTACTGTTGTCCACCATGGATGGCGAGGATTTTGCATCCCCTGTGAACTCGGACACAGTTAAAAAATACTTTGCTTGAAGAGACCCGCTGGACAGGAAAAAAGAAAGTCCAGGCAAAAATGGGGCATCCTGACGAACCAAGAAAAAGAGAAAAAGGTTCGGGAAAAAATTAGGGATAAAAATTGAAAAGATGTACACCCGCGAATTCGAAAACCTGAAAAGGCGACTTCGGCAAAAAGGGTATCCCGGTGATATGAAAACCCGAAAGGGCGATTCAGGCAAAAATTAGGGATTGAAAAAGCAAATGACTGTGGTCCGAGTGTGATATTGCATTGCTTAGTGGTTTGGGAGAACCTGAGGGTCGATTATCCAAGTCAATCTCTTCCGAGTATGGAGTATCGGGAAAGCGTCGGAGTCAGGCGAGTCATAGGAGGATCAGCTCATGGTGTTTGTCTGTACCATGTTGCTGACATGTATACAAATTTCTTTGTACCTCTGTACATATTTGTATTTATTTTGTAGCTTCCTCTTTTCAGGAGTTGCATCCACTGTAAAAACTTTGCCTATTTACAGGCCCGTTATCAATAAACGCATATTATTCAGTACTTGATGTTTGTTTTAACTTTTATTGTTTTGTTTGTGAAATACGCCGATGTTTTTGATAAACTTGCATGTGCATAAACTTGCAGGCCTCGGCCAATAGTTGTTAAAACTTTGAATTAACTGAAAAATTGTCACAGATATTGACCAAGATAGTTCCATTTGTGTAGAATTGTCTTGTTTCGTTCATAATTTGCAGGGCCGTTACATTTGAAGCAATAAGCCAAGGGATCGTGTTCCCCAGCCAAAGTCCCTTAACGTAGGAGCAGGCTCTAGGTGATCTTATTCCTCCCCAGCAGACGGAATTCACATTTTTATCCCCGGAAGAGTGGATGTAAGTTAGCAAGCAGTCAGGCAGGTATGTGCATTCCCAACCGTTAGTCAGGTGCACATTCAATCCCCAGTGAAGACCTCACAGAGTATAACCAGGTTGTCAGTGGTTTGTAAGGATCATCCCCAGCAGGATTGTTCTTTCTGTTCTCCCGCAGGTTGTCTTTCCTCCGATAGGTTGCTCAGCCTCTGCAGAGTTCGTAACTCCGGATTTGTTAAGCTATCCCCCAGTAGGATTGTTTCTTCCCCCAGCGGAAGTTTGGTTTCGTTCCTTCAGCATTTATTTTGCTGGAACGCCTCTTTGCATTTGCATCGTGCATAGCATCTACCCCAAACGCGTAGCATTCCCATTCCATATGGAGCATTACACCACATTTTCAAACATGTGTATTTTGAAACATAAGCCAGGTCGGTTACCTCTTTGTTTTCAGGTGTTTTTCCCTGCAGGTAATTGGAATTCTTGTTCAGGATGGCTTTCGAATATTCAAATTTTTGGCATGAGATATGTGATGATAACGTTTGTCCTATCATGTATTCCCTCATCAGAGTTGCTTGGTTAAGCTTCTCTTCTTCCCCAGCGGAGTTTTCCTCAGATTGCTGTTACATCAACGTTTTAAAAGGGAAGATTTCATGATTATACCTTCGAAGTGGTTACCCATTTTTATTTAAGATGGATGTCTAGCAGCTGACGTCAAAAATTCCCCATAGAGTTGCTTGTTCAAGTCTTCGGATGCTCAGTTCGCACTTTTATTGAGTGTATTCCCGTTTCTGCGGAAATGGAAGGTCAAAGATATTGACAGTTCGCACTTTTATTTAGTGTATGCCCGTTTCTGCGGAAATGGAAGGTCAATACCGTTATATTGACGATTCGCGCTTTACGTAGTGCTTGCCCGTTTCTGCGGAAATGAAAGGTCAGAGATATTGACAGTCCGCACTTTTATTTAGTGTATGCCCGTTTCTGCGGAAGTGGAAGGTCAGTGATATTGACAGTTCACACTTTTATTCAACCGTCTTCTACCTCGATTGGCTGAAAGCCGTTCGCTTTTCACCCAGTCGGGTCCAAGCCGCTTGAATAGGGGCAGTTGTTACACCCCAAAATTTGCCTAACCTTTTTATTACTTGGCTTTTGTTTCATTGCATTAGCATATCATTGGTCTAGCATTTGCATAGCATAGAATTCTTCATTTAGCAGGGGATCAAGTGTAGTTTATATCAAGAGGAGCCTATCTAGAGGTCTTATTCAAGCTTGAGAGGTCACCAAAATCATCAGAGGGTGGGTTGTGTTCTTGAGAAGTTTGGATGCTGGTAGGTGGTTCATCTCCTAACTTGGGGGCCAATTGAAGACCATCAGGGGGTTGTGAAGCCTTGATCATGTATAGGGTATGTGGATAGAGCTCATGGAGTGTCTTGAGGTTCATGGTGGAGCTCAGTCAAGTCATTATGCTAAGAGTGAAGAGTCATAGTTGAAGGTGTTGCAATTAGGGTTTTGTCTGGTCAACCTTGAGCCAACTGTGCAATAGGAGGAGATTAAGACTCAATTCTAAGTCTTATTGATCATGGAAAGTTGTGTTGAGATGCATGAGTTGATATTCCAAGATCAATCCAAGAAGAATTCAAAGTATGAGGAGTTGTTAAACTAGGGTTCTTAGGGTAAAATCCCCTATTTAGTGCCTTACTTCAAGGCCACTTATCTCAAGATAAAAGTCTCATCTCAATTTTTGGCCAACATGGAACATCTAGAGCATGCTCTTAGCTTTAATTTGAGTACTAGAAGTCCTCTATTGGATTTATGGAACTCAAGTTATGATCCAAACAAGTTATAGATCATCAGATGAATGTGAAATTTGTCTGCAAAAGTCAACCAACTTCCTAGGAACGTTTGACCTAGAAGGATGTTACTACTCAACTTTTGGACAACATGAAAGTTGTAGGTCTTGATCTTAGCTTTCCAAATTGTACTAGAAGTCTTCCATCTGATTTGTAGAACTCAAGTTATGAGGCTTACAAGTCAGGGGTATTTTGGGAAAGTAAGATTATAGGTCATTTGGCATTATAGGTCATTTTCTCTATCTTGTGAGCCTCAAATGAAGTTTTGTCCAACACAAAACTTGCTCAAAATGGGATTTTAAGGTCAACCATGTATCCATGAGACATTTATTTGGCTTAGGGCAAGACTTGGTTTGAAGAAACTTGACAAAGGGGAAATTAAAAGGCATTGAAGATGAAAAATTCAAATTAAATCATGAGTGATCAAGGAATTGCAAATGAGTACTCATTTTGATCAGAAAAGTCATTTGGAGCACTTTGGCATCATTGGAATTTCAATTTTAGGTTTATTTCATGGTGTTTTACTTTGTTACTTCATAAGGAAGTTACACCCTAAATCTTGGCCATAGGATGCAAACAAGGGTGAAATCCTGTCCATTCATTCTCCACAGTCCACAAACATTACATGAGAATCTTCTTGGAGAAGGAACTAGCTCAGAATCATGCATGTCATTGGTGAATTTTGGAAGAAAGTTGAAAATTTGGATATCACAGTTTGGGCTTTCCATGGGCCTCTAAAACCTTCCATTCACCTTTATATAAGTTCAAAAGAAGGTTCAGTGCAAGGTTGGTGATCATTTGGAGTTGGAGCCAGAGATTGGAGGTTGAGTTTCAAGAGCAAAACTGAAAATCGTGATTTCAGATTCAGAGCAATTCAAGAGCAATTGAGCATTCCAATAGCACTAGGGAGTATCCTTGAACGATTCTGCATCATCTGGAAGCAAGAATCACAGTGGAACTGCTCAAATTTCAAGCTGCAACTCAGGTTTCTATCTCTCACAATTACTCTAGTTTTATGATGATCTTGCATGATTTAGACTGAGGTTAAGGATTAGGAAGATGACTAGATCGTTTTAGGCTAGAAATTTGGAAGTTTCGTGACAATTCAAGGTGTGACACCATTTCTGTTGAGACTTGTAACTGCCTGATCTTGGAGTGATAGCATGATTTAGATAGCTTAGGTTGATCTATGATGGATGAGGAGAAGATCTATGGCCTTAATTGTGAGATTGGTGATGATCAAGATCTTGGTGTATTTTCTGTTGCCTATCGTGTTTTAAAATCCAGTGAGAATTAGGAGAAACTAATGCCATATTTAGATTCAGGAGGAAAAAATAAGAAGAACGGTATAAGTTTTGTTCATTTTGGTGATGGTTCCATAACCTGCAATTTTTGCTTCACCGGAGAAGACGGTGGCTCAGCCACTGGAACCACCGTCTGGTTCGTCTGAGAACTTCCCTCCATCTGAAGTTTTAAACGAGGACGATGACTGACAACCATTAGATCAGTTGAATTTGAAGACTTTGTAAGCAGATCGTGTGCTTGAGATTTAATCTCAAATTTGGACTTTGACCAAGCAAAACGCGTGCGTTTCATTAATGCGCTGGCAGCCTTAGAGCCTTTAGATTAGTAGACTTAGTCCATAGATCCAACGCCCCTGTTTATTTCTTACATTTTATTTTCTTATTTGATTTTTCTTTTTTCTTTAATTCATTTTCATTGCAAAAATCATAATGAATTCAATTTTGATCAGAAAAATATAACAAAAATATGTGGATGCTCATCTTTTAATTTCTGATTTTTTGGCATGCTTGGATGTTATTTTTGTGCCATTTTCCATTTATTTGGTATTTTTCCATTTTCTTTATTTCTTTAATTTTGGCATAATTCCTCATGTTTTTGCTGATTTTTGTATGATTAATTGGTATAGAATTTGGAATTGAGATTTGGCTGGCTGTTAGTATAGATGTGCATGATCCCCTAGGATTTATTTCATAATTTTTAGATGACTTTAGGCTCTGTTTTGGATTAGGTTCCCATGACCTTCCATTTTAGGGTTCCCTTTTGATAACTTTAGGTTTAGAAATCCTTAGGTGACTTTCCCTTTAGATTCAATCCCTGGATTTTATACCATGAGTCCCTAACCCTCTTAAGATCCCTTAGCAAATTCCCTAGAATTTTAGGACTTGATTTCATATTTTTCTTAGAATTAACAATTGGACTATTGTTAGGATGCTTCTAACATGAACTTTCATTTAGAATGACCTCAATGGTAACCCATAGCATGAAATAAATTTCCCATTCCTTTTGGATAGTGCTTTAGACTTGTTAGAGCTTCTGTCTGCTTAATTGTAGTGCTTGATTTGGTGTTTTGGTTTCCTTTTGGTAGCTTTCTTTAAGCTTGTAGGATTAGGGTTTTGTAGAGCCTTAGAAGTTGCTTTCTTCTTTCCCAAACCTGGTTTTCTTTGTGTGCATTCCATTCCCATCCTATGATGCAAGGTCCCTATGTGGAAGACTCATCCCTCCTTTGGAAGGATGTGTGGCATACCAAAAAAGGTAGAACCTTTGAGGGTGCCTATCTCAGATGTATGGTTGAGTGCCATGATGGATTCCCTTGGTTTCCATCATGCTTCCCATCATCATGCATTGATCTTGATATTGATTATCATCTCTCTTGGTGGACCATTTGAAGCTTGAAGATGAAGTCTTATCTTGAAGATAGCTTGGGCATGGAGATCAAACTACAGACTATTGGATTATTTTACTGCTGTTAATCTGCTTTGCTGCTGAGCTGTTGGTTTGTTGTTTTGTCTGCTGTGCTTGTTGATTGACTGTACTTGTGTGACTGTTTGGTGTGTTGCATTAGAATAGGGCTTTCATATAGTTTGTCTAGGCCTAAGTGCATAGAAAGGTTGATCCTGGCTCCCTTTGCTTGTTAGCATTAGAGGTTGAGGCTGTCTCCCTCTGCTTGTCTGTTATTGTTTGGCTTTGCTTATTGGCTGAAGGTTGAGTTTGGCTCCCTTGCCTGTGTGGTGTGTTTCCTTTATGCTTGCTTGCTCTAGAAGTTGAGTTTGGCTCCTTCTGCTTGTATTGTTGCATTGCATACATTTTACTTACAGTTATTTCTTTTAGTTTATTTCTTTTGCCGTCGCTTTCCTTTGCCATGTTCCCCTAGGAACTTTGACTTCCCTTGTTCAAGAGAAGTTATGACAGACATTAGGGTTCTAACCATGCATGATAACATTAGGTAGTTCCCTCCTATCCTCAATCATAGGATCAACTTTGCATGACAACTTTAGAATTGGATTAGGTCCCCTTTAGTGCGTCCTTTCTCTTCTCATCTTCAAACAAATCAAGATACAATAATAAAGGTTAATTGATGTTGTACGCTACGATCCTTAAGCTACTTGAGAAAGGGTTGTTGGAGAGTTTCTTTTCAACAGCTTGGATGTTTAGTATGGCACCCTTTGGGTGACATGCGACGCATTCACTCTCAGGTCATTGTCTCTAGTGCGATATTAGTTGCAAACATCCATAAAAAACACTTCTTCCGTAAAAGACAGAAAAAGAAGATCAAACTCTTTTTGTCCTTTGGGACCTTTAATCCTTGGAAACCATTTTCATAAGGAGAGTTTTGTTAACTCTCGGTTCTACCGCAAACGGTAAACGCCTAAGTCTCTGATGAGCGATTTGCATACACCAAACTGTTGGAACCGTTTGTTAACCCTACTCGGATAAAAAAGACCAACATGTGTCTCTTGTTTTCCCGAACTACGTTTTCTCTGATCTTTCACGCCGCGTGAAAGTACGTAGGCACGAGATGCGATATCTCAGCGAGCAACCTTCCCCCGTAACCCGTAGTTAGGCGAACTACGTTGACTCTGATTTGTCGTTCCAGACGGGAATACGTAGGCATATAACTGCTGTGTTCTGCCGAGTCATTTTCTTTCCTTTTCAGACCAGACTTTTAGCGTAGATAGATAAACCAACCCGTCAGATAAACACAACAAGCATGGATCCCATCGAGTACGATGGACGTGAGGGGTGCTAATTGATCGCGACTTTCTATGTCTAATACAACCTAACTGCAAGTGCACAGTTTATCGCGTAGTAATAATAGATATCGATCCCACAGGGACTCGTAATCAAACTAGTGTTCTCGGGAGTTACTATGTTTAGCTAGGTAGAATATGTTTAAGGGAATAAGATTTGCCACTAAAGGGAACTAAGAATGTTACTTAGATTATAATTGATTGAATCGATATGCAGTAATTATGTTCTTCGGGGATTTGACAGGTTACCGGTGTATGAAATAATTTTCAGAGTTTATTTAAGCAGAAAATGGTGATTTGAAGACTCTCGCCTCACGATGGTTATTGATGCTAATCATAATTCTAAGGGCCAACCGTACACTTTCGTATCCATTCGGGGTTTTAATTATTTTTTGGAAATCTCTAAGTTCTAATTCATTTTAAAGTGCTTTCGCTGTTATTAAAATGAGTGACTAGTGTTTACTATCTGATCTTGCCGCAGCTTTCGCTTGTTGGTTCGTATCTTAATTAATTTCCCACTTTCGTGGCAAAACTACTTTTAAATAAGTTCTCGCTTTCGCGACGAAGTTTATTCAGTAAATTAATTTTAAACACTCAGACCATAAATTACTTTTGAAAAGAGAATTTTCAACCTGTTATTATCAAATCCCTTTTGAATTATTACTACATATCGATTACTTAAATTTAGCTAGACATGGATTTGGGAAAGGTAAAACATAAATAAAAGCAATAAATAATAGCATGCATCATAATAAAACTGGAATTACGATTGAAATGAGAAACCTGTAAATATTCCAATTGGCCTTTGGGCAGATCCTCCACAGATGTTGGCAGGATTCTGGTCTTTATGCCAATTTGTTCGTACAACGGAAATAGAAATTACAGAAGAATGAAAAGGCAACAAAAAAATAGGAAAGAAACTAAAACTGAACTTTTTCTCTGGAAATGGAATTGGGCAGCACTTCGTTGTATGAATGCGGCTCTCCTTCTGAGGTCCCCTTCTTCCCTTTTTATAGAAATGGAATTCTAACGGTTATAATTGAAGAGGGTGGACTTTGAGGCAGAATAATCAGAGAGTAGTGGTCCACTATTTGGGACTTGGAACTGCTTCTTTTATGTGAAACTGAAGTAGGGCGTTTTTGCCTGCATGACGGTCGTCACAAGGTGTGACGGTCGTCACCCGTGTGACGGTCGTCATGGAGCTGTGACGGTCGTCACAACCGCAAAATCAGCATTCTGCGCTTTTCATGATGTTTTCACCCGGTTTTCGTCCATATTTCATCTGAGATTGCTTCTTTTCTTCATATTGCCTTGTTTAGACGTGATCATCAAATACCTGCAAAACATCAGACAAATAACACGGAAATAACCCAAAATCGGATCGAAAACAGTTAAACTTCAGTTGAATTATGCATCAAAATATATATACGATTTCGTGTTATCAAACTCCCCTAAGCTTGAATCTTTGCTTGTCCTCAAGTAAAACATGAAAAAGTCGGCAAGCACGAGGCAGCTTCTTCGTTCGCAAAGTTGGGAAAAACCGGGATTCTTGGTAAAAACAAAACGAGTACCATGACGACACTGGACTACAAGTCTTCGGAGGTCTCCTTCTTATGCAAATCGGTCCCAGTCATGCTACTGTAGCTTGGTGTCAAGGTTCTCGCGGCAAGTTCACCCTGTTTGTTCTAGCGCAATCACATTAAGCCCGTTGTCCATACACTTTCATGGCAAGGCGACCTGTTAGCGAATATGATCTCATTTCTGTTTTGATCTTCTTCATTGATCATAAGCTTTGTATCCTTGATTTTTCAATGAGTTTACATGCCGTTGGGCTAAATGCTCGGGTGAGGAGCACCTAACTTAGAAGGAAACGTGTCTTTATAATTTTGGGCTATCTAGCTTTCTTCGCATGATTTTTCATCTTTTTGGAGATCATACACTTATTTGCATCGGTCGCTCGCTTAGAAGTGTTTTAGGATGGTGCTGATTGCTAGTATAAACTACTTGGGGCTGATTTTGCGTAGACACTTGAGACTTTGGTACGCGTAGGTAGTGAAACCGACTCGCATAAACCGGAGATCTAAGGTGTCAAGATGGTACTGGTTTTGTTAGAATTGTCGTCTCCTCGGAGTTTCAAAACTTGGTTTGAACTCGGGTGCATTCTCGTGATGCGTTTGCTTTTGAGGAACGAACGAAAAAATTTGTTGTTTACGTCGAATAACGTGGGGATGTTTGCGTAATCGGAAAAAGGATATATAAACGAGCTTTATTTGCTAAAAATAGAAAATGTTTAAATAGAAATTACGAAATTCAAAGTACAATGGAATGGAAATAAACGCTCCGCTCCCACACTATCTCAATCAGTGTCCTCACTGATTTGGAAGCATGCGAGAGGGAGATACAACGGAAATGAAAGTACAAATAAACTGGAAATATAGTAAACAGATAAGGAAAATGATAATTAATCACGTCCGCTGCCTCGGTCACGTCCGCGCTGACGTCCTCTGGCTCTGGCTAGGGTGACTCGGTCCTCATAACTCATAGCTCTGGTGTGGTAGACGGTGTCACGGAGTCCCTCGACCTGCAAAGTCAGATTCGCGAAGTTCTCAGTAATGGTTGCCTGGCCGGTGTGAAGTTGCTGCATTTGGGTCCGATGCCAAGCTTCGAACTGGTCTGCTCGCTGATTCTGCAGCTGCAGCATAGCGAGTATCTGGGCCTGCTGGTCGAGAGAGCGGCGGAGGTCCTCTTCTGTGTAGTCGGACACTGGATGATGGTGGCGGCGGCGAGAGGATGTACCTTCGGGAGGAGGAGGCTGCGATGCCTCTGGTTGCTCTGACCTGTCCAACTCAGCTTGGATTTCGTCATCAGAACCTTGGGTGTGGTCCTGAGTTGGAGCAGCGGCAGCAGGAGGGGCAGTGAGGTCAAATAACCAGTTGTTACGATCCTCTGGGTGTGTCCGGGTGCATGATGGAAGGATGATGCTTCGGACGGTTTTGCCACGCACTACCGGATGGTACTTGCCGTCGGCTCTGGAGCGGATAAGGTGGGAGGCTCTGCAGTGGTCGGTGTCAAGGAACACCGAGGGGATGGCATGGAGGTGCTGGAGGTGGTCGCCTAGGTTCAGCCCAAGTGCAATGGCAGTGACAATCCCGCCAAATTAGAATGGCTTGGAGCCACGGTTGCAATTGGCCTGAAAGTGGGCCAGGAGGAACGGAGCGGCGTTGATAGGCTCGTTGTTGAAGACGCAATGGAGGAAGAAGAGCTCTTTCGAGTTCACCTTATGGTTGTTGTCCCTGGCGAAGATTGTGTTGCTCAATGCTCGGTGGAAGTACCGGATGGTCGGGTTATGGATATGTGTGGCGTGCAGAGAGTCCCAGCCATCAGCATTGATGCCGGTCAACTGATACCACAGCGCGAAAGCTTCGTGCTGGAACTGATCAGTCAGGCGGCGGTGAGCATTGTCGCCCCGAGGGAGTTGTAAGATGGCGGCAATCTGGTTCTGGTTCACCTGGTAGTTTGTGCCGAACATCCGGAAGCATGCGGCACCGGAGTGTTGGCTGAGGTCGCCGCTGGATGTGACGTAGGTAAACGAACTCAGGAACTCGAGAGTGAGCTGTTCGTACGTCGGTAGTGGATTGGTGCATAGGTTCCAGATGCCGACTCTTTGAGGCATCCAAGTGACGCCTTCAAGGAGTCCGAGCTCCGTGAGCGATGGAATGTGTGGATAATGAGTCGGCTGGAGCGACCTTTGATGGAATGTGATGTAGTTGGCCCGCTGTCTTTCGCCCAAGTCACCTTCGTTGAACACAATGTTACTGATGTCTGGGGTTTCGGTATTTCTTGCCATTGTTGGAAGATTGAGAGGGTTCTGAGGATTGGGGAAGTTCTGCGAAGTGGAAAGAAATGACAGAAGTGTGGTAGGAAGTTGATATGGGAGTTGAAATATATGGTGTAATGTGGGGAAGACGAAAAATTGGAGTGGGGTGGGAGTGCTGATGATTGGAAGTTGAAAGGGGGGGTAGTGGGAGAGAAAACGCAACCCGTGTTATATCAGATAGCAGTTTTAGGTTCGTGACGGTCGTCACCCGCGTGACGCTCGTCAGGATCCTGTGACGGTCGTCACAGCAGCAAAATCTGCAGAACGCAGAATTTTGCTCTGAGGGCGTTCTTGCAGTGACTTTTAGGCCTAGTATTGATATGGCAATGTATTATAGCAGCCAATAAACAAAGAATAACGTAAAAACAAAATAATTGAATAAAGACTATAATTGAAATAACAAGAAATTGAAATGATTGTATGTAGTACATAAAGAAATTAACAATGCGAAAAATCCAAATGATTAAACGAAACTAAACTAAATCTGATGCTAAAACTAGTATCTAGTCTTTTCGTGCCTTCAACTCATCGAATTTTCGTGCGTAGTAGTTGAGCTGGTCACAGACTAAGTCCATGAAGACTACCAGTTCGCTGTGTATGCCTGGGATATCATCTTTTACATTAGTCAGAGCTGCATCAACGTTGTCCAATCGGAGTAGAACAGTATCCATTTTGTCGGTGGTCTCCTCTGGGATAGGCTCGGGATAGGTGTTGTTGTGTGGAGGAGTCATAGGGTCTACTTCAGCTTCTGATACAGCATCCTCATAGTACATATAGTCGTGTGCCTCAGAGATGTGGTCACTGTCGTACATGTAGTTCTGTGGTGTTGACTGAGGTGAAGGAGGTCCCATAGGCTCATCCAATTCGTAAAGCCAGTTGTCCTTGTTGTGGATACTTGTCATCTGATGATCAGGCAGTGTGAATAGCTGGACAGGTTTTTCGTTGATGAGGTACTCATAAGGTCCAGGTCCCATAGTTCCTAAAATGTGCCTGTTAAAGCAGAACTGTATATTCATGGGTCGGATGGTGCCAAAACGAGTGCTTGCATTTAAGTGGAATCTAAGGCCAAGCTCGTGGGCAATCATTGTCACGAGGCCTCCTATAAGAATGGGTGACTGTGGATCCTGAGTGAGGCGTCTGAAAGATCTCATCATGAAAGGCACTGTATTTACTGTACGTCCCTAGGAAGCACAGAACATGATGAATAACTCCTCTTTAGATACTGTGATAATATTTTCTTCTTTCCCGAAAAGGGTGTAAGCTAGTATCTTGTGGAAGTATATGAAAGCTGGGTTATGAATATCATCATTATACATTCTGTCTGGTTCAGGGTGATAATCGCCTGTGATTCTACCCCAGAATTAGTCGAGTTCAAAATCAATATCGTCATCTTCTGCACTGATGAACACATGCGGTCCTCTAGGAAATCCTAGGAGGTTAGCTAGTGACATCCGACTATGGGTTTGGTCCATTCCAAACATTCGAAAGGTAATCAGCTCTGTGTTGGATCCAAAACCATAGTTGGGTATGTATCTGAACGAACTGAGGAATTCATAGGTGAGATCCTTATAGGTAGCAAAACGTGTTTTCAAAGCAGTGTTCTCCCAACCCAGTTGATTGAATAGGTATTGAATGCTATCCTTGATTCCTAGTTTATCCATGGTAGACTTATCGTAATACAGCGTTAAGGCGAGTTCTCTTTCAGTTAGTGCTACAAATCTTGCCTTTTGAGCTAGTCCTCGAAAATGAACCTTTGTGAAGTCGTACTCGGCCATACTCGCAGGTAAGTCGGAGAAAACAGAAGGAATGTTTTGAAGACTTTTAAAATCCTGAAAAGTTTAAAACAGAAGTTTGAAGTCAGGATTTTTAAAACAAAAAGCGGTAAAAACAAAGGACAAAAAGAAAAAAATAATAAAAATAAAAATATGAAAACAAACGAAAGTAGAAAATAGTAGTAATTATAAGTTTAGAATTTTTGTTAAATTTTCAAAGTAAAAATTTAAATAAAAATGAAATACAGTAACGAGGAAAAATGCGGGAAAAGTTGGGTTGCCTCCCAGTAAGCGTTGTTTTTAACGTCTAAAGCCTGACGATAGCTTGGTGACAAGCTATTCGGGTGTTTGAGTTGGAAGCTCAAGCAATGCTATACTGCAGACTTGAGGGCTATTTTCGTTCTTATGATAATGTTTTAGACGTTGCCCGTTTACGATAAACGGTACATTCGTCTTATCGGTAATTTCAACAGCTCCACTCTGAAGTACTTTAGTCACTTCATAAGGTCCAGACCACCTAGATTTTAGTTTACCTAGGAAGAGTTTTAATCTTGAATTAAATAGAAATACGATGTCTCCCACACTGAATTGTTTCTTGACTGAACGTTTATCATGCCACTTTTTAGTTCGTTCTTTGTAGATACGGGCATTTTCGTAAGCGTCTAATCGAAGTTCTTCCAATTCGTGTAAGTTCAAGATTCGCTTTTCTCCTGCCTCGGTGTAGTTGAAGTTGAGTGTCTTAATGGCCCAGAAGGCCTTATGCTCTAATTCTACAGGGAGATGGCAGGATTTACCGTAAACTAATTTGTAGGGTGTAGTACCTATTGGTGTCTTAAAAGCGGTCCTATAAGCCCATAAAGCTTCTTGTAGCTTTGATGGCCAATCTTTCCTTGAGGTAGCGACAATCTTTTCCAATATCTGTTTTATTTCTCTGTTTGAGACCTCTACTTGTCCGCTAGTTTACGGATGATAAGGTGTAGCTACTCGGTGTCAGACTCCATATTTAGAGAGAAGTTTATCGAATATTCGCGATATGAAGTGAGATCCGCCGTCACTAATGACGAGTCTGGGTACACCAAATCTAGGAAAGATTGTGTTTTTGAAGAGTTTGATTACTACTCGTGCGTCGTTTGTTGGAGCAGCAATGACTTCTATCCATTTAGACACATAGTCTACAGCGACGAGTATGTAGTTATTACCAAAAGAAGGTGGGAATGGTCCCATGAAATCTATTCCCCATACGTCGAAGATTTCTACCTCTAAGATTCCTTTCTGAGGCATTTCATCGCGTCATGAGATGTTTCCAGTTCGTTGGCATCAATCACATTTTAGCACAGCGATGTGAACGTCTTTCCAGAGGTTAGGCCAGAATAAGCTGGCTTGGAGAATCTTAGCGCACGTCTTGGATGTACTGGCATGACCACCATATGGTGCTGAATGGCATTGGGAGATGATATTTTCTATTTCTTCCTCTGGGACACAGCGACGGTATATGTTGTCGGCCCCTCTCTTGAAGAGTAGAGGTTCGTCCCAATAATAGTGTTTCAGATCGTGGAAGAATTTCTTCTTTTGCAGATAAGTGAGATCCGGTGGAAGCACGCTTGCAGCGAGGTAATTAACGATGTCAGCATACCAAGGTAATGTGACTTGGGCATAGACGGCTTCTACGACTTTTTCGAAGTCTGGATCTTTCGAGATTGAGTTGGGTGTGTCACTTTCTAATTTGGCTATCAGACGTTCGTACGGGAAATCGTCGTTTATTGGTACTGGTTCGTGTCTGATGCCTTCTATTCGGGATAAGTGATCTGCAACAACGTT